>VZTD01005544.1:97421-120351 GCA_013397725.1 Rhagologus leucostigma | reverse complement strand
GGGGACGGTTGGCAGCCGCTCCCCCGAATAACGGCGGAGCGCGCCCGGACGGGTGCCCGTCGCTGCGGCGGGGCGGGGGGCTGTGCTCTGCCCTGTGTCACCCCGGGCACGGTCTCTTGGGCTGGGCACGGCTGCAGCCCCGGAGCCTTGCCTTTGTCGGTGGCCGGCTCCGAGTGCCCCGCTGTGCTCCGCGCTCTGCGTGTGTTAGCAGCAAACATGCCGCTTTCCTTTTCCTGTTCCTAAGCCGTAGTTGACTTAAATACTGGGAATAAATTGTGAATATGTGCACTTTGATAGCACGGTCGTGACGCCAAGGAGTGAAGAAAACAATTTCCTTCATCAATTTATTTAATTTTTTTGATATCAAGAACTGTTGCAGCAGGGAAAACGCAGCCAGTTCTAAATACCAATGGTACTGCATGAAAAAGATGGTTCAGATTTAATTTGTATCTCTCCTGTTTTCAGCCTGTTTCTACAAAACATGAAACTCTCTAACACAGCTTTGACCTGTTGTAGGATTGAAGTTTCATTGTTTTTGTGATGAAATGAAAGATTTACTTAACTGGCACCAGAAGCAGGCTATGCACTGTCACTACAAACATCTGTTCTAGCCAAGGATTGGACACTCCTCCTCCTCGTAAACATAGCTGTAATGAAAGTTTTGACATCTGGCCAGTGGCCAAGTATTGAAAGACAAATCTGGCTAGAGTTTGTTGCTTGTAAAAGATAATTTGAAATGGGAAGAGGTCAAAATGTGGCATACCCTATTTTTGGTTTCGGGATTTGCCCTACAATTCTGAAGCTTGAAAATAAGCCACATGGCCAGGAGTTGTACACGTAGCTTAGTAACCTTGATAGCTGAAGAAGCCTTGTCTTTGCTTGTTATCAGTGTTGGTACAGAATAGTTCTCCTGGAACACCACCAGCCTGTCCTTTGTGCTACAGCTGATACCCGCTAACTGTGCTGGGGCAGCCAGTCTGACCAGTTCCCTCCCCTCCGGGAAGCTGTTCGTGGTCCATTGTTGATTTCCAGCGTTGTGTGTCTGATTTCAGCTTGCACTTCTGTTGACAGGAGGATTACTTTAACATTAACCTTTCCTGCTGAGCCCCCAATCAGTCCCAGCCTGTGTTCCTGTTGGTTAAGGGAAATGCTGATGTTACACAGCGAATCTCTCTGGCTGCTCGTTTGCTGACTCACTTTCATGCCTGTCACCAAAAGAGAGCTTGTAGCAGATTAAACTGAAACTACAGAAGGCGGCTGGTATTTGAATATACTTCCTACCCCTCTGGATGTGCTCAAGCAGCCTGTAGGGAGATTTGTCTCTTGGGACAACTGTTACTCTCTGTAGCTGGGTTATTCTTTATGTGAAAGATTTGTAATTATTTTTGGTTCTGTATACTGGGAACTAGGAAACTGGGGTATCAGTGTAATAATTTCCTGCATTCTTTCTCTTTAGGTCCATATTGAGATCCACTGACTTGTGATTTGGTGTGCTGCTTGCACTGTATGCTGCAACTAGATTCAGTCACACTCTTCTTCAAATCCAGCCTGTTGAGAAGCAGCAAAGCTGTGCTTGTGTGCTCTAGGACTATGAAGAAAGAAGATTTTACCCAGAAACGAGTATGTGACAATGGCTCAGATCATCACAAGCCAGCAGCTCATCTGACACATGTGCATTCCGTGTTGGACAGTTCTCAAAATCACAGTAGCAGTTTACAAGAATTATATAACACCAGGAATTGTTCTCTCTTTAATAATATACCTCTGCCTTCTGTTGGCAAGGAAATGCCTCTGAGTTTCAGTGAATCAGCAGGGACGAACTCAAGTGCAGCTGCTCCTTGGAAGGATTCATTTCATCTGCATTTTTCTTCTAGGAAAGACAGTCTCGATAGGGTTTCTCACTGCATTGATGGTATTTCAGTAACAGGCTGTCTGGAAGAAGCTCGTAGCATTTCTGGAGACTTCAGCTCATGCTGCCCAGGAGACAACTTTGTATGTTTTGCACAATTCTGGCTGGGAGATTTGCAGTATAATAAAAACCTGTGGTTTCTGGAATTAGAAATGAGCAGTAGCAAAGAGAATGAATTGCAGTTTGCATTTTTTAAAGCATTGGAGCTTGGTGGACTTCCTGATCCCTGTTCCAATCCAGTTGCCTCACCGAACAGCTATGCTATGGGACTCATAAACAACCAGAAACCATGTTTTTTCCTTTGTTACTTAAACCTTGTATCTTCAGAGCAAACACTTGGATACGAGCAAATGCTTTTGAATATACAATGGGTGACTAATACTTTTCCCATCATACAGCTAGTAATCTCTGTGCTAGCTTTTGCACTAGCAGGTCTCTGGTATGCAGTAGTGAAGGTAAAAAAATACTCAGATTTTAGTAACTACTATTTTTAATATTAGCAGAAAATAAGAGAGACAAGGTTACAGTTCAGGTTTTAGTGAGAAGTAGGTAAAGTAAAAATTATAATTGTGTAAATGCTAGTTAAGCTGGCTGTTGGAAGAATAGGGACTTATTTTTTGTAAGGAATAGCTGCATCTGAGTAAAGAACTTCATGATCTTCAGACTCTTTGGGACTTCTGCAGGTCTGCTGTTAACACTAAACTAGAACCCAATTTGATTAGTACAGATCCTTTGTGTTCTTTAGAGTTTGTATTGGTGCAGTGTTCTGGCTAGTACTATTTATAACCATTTCCAATGAAACTTGTTTCTTGTAGAATTGAATTCCTGCTCTGAATCCAACAGCAACTAATATATCAGTCCTTAAAACACTAGGAACTGGAAAGCTGTTGGGAGGGTGGTCTTCAATGCAGCATAATTCTCAGCAGTGTTCACTGCTCTAATTTAACAACATCTTGTGAGCTTTATTGTGCTACAATAGACACTGTAAACAACTTTCTAAAACATTTTTTTTTCCCTTGAAAAAGTGATTGTTATTGCTGAAGTACAGTAATAACTTCTGGGCCTAGTGACTTTGGCTTTGGGACAGGCTTCTAACAATGAGGTTTGCCAAAGAATGGGGCAAAAGTGCTGGACTCCATAGAGCTGCGGGTGAGTAGAATTTTGAGGAGTAGGCTCCTGTTGGCACTTCAGTGGAGGAACTCAATGTGCAGTAGGTCAAACTTCGGACTCAATGTCCAAAATTCTCAACAAGGGCGATGCTGTAGATGGCTTAATGTGCTCTAAAGGCTCACGTAAAGAGGGAGGTATTGGTGTGTGAGTTAGGATGCATTTTCACCTTCTCCTTCACTCTGACTTTAAAGTGAGGACTTAATGTGGAGTAAAGTCGTGCCAGTGATTCACACACTAGGTATCCTTTTTGCCAGCTGGTCTTGCTTCATCTTGGAAAGAGAGGAAGTGATGTTGCATTTATTTTAAACTGAACTTACCTGGAATGCCAGTAGAGTTTCCAGTGTGGTGTTTATTGGGCTGTTAGCATACATGTGTAGAGAAGTCCTTGATTATGAAGATGAGATGCTGGTTATCAGTGTTACAGGGAGAAATGTTGGAAATTTTTAATCTTATTTGAGTGCTGAAAATAAGATATATTACTTTTTATGTTAAATGATATGTTCTGTATTCCTTATCCCCATTGGCTGATTGTTTCTTTTGGATGCTAAAAGAGATGAAAAGCCACTTAGTTTAATTTAGAAAATAACTTTTTCCCTGGTGTGTATTTAAATGATTGTTTAACTCGTAGACTTTTGACCACGGGATTACCTGTCATGAAGTGACTGAAAGCCCCAAAACAGTCCTGGATTATGTATTGTAAGTAATTACTGTTGACAGCAAGTTCCCTGTTAGTCAAGCCATTCACTCTCATCTCCACTTCTGGAATTTATCAGCCTTTCAGTGAGGGCTATTAACACAAATTAACACGTGGTATTGCAGAGGTTCAAGATTCATGAAGTGATGTGGATCTGAAATCCCAGAACACCAGAAACAAAGACTCTTCTCCAAATGTCTGCGGCTTGGTGTAACGGTGTTAAGCTGCTGTCTGCCTGTATCTTGACCCAAAAAACCACTTGGCAGAGCTGAGGGCAGAGGAATGAAGGCAGGGAGGGAAGGGGTTGAAGCCTGTTTAAGCTGGCTTGATTGCTAAAGACAACTTTGTGCAACTCCATGCTGATCTCTCTGAGCAGCTCCATAGGTACAGCCGTACTCTCCCTGTGCGGTGAGCCTTACCTCAGGTTGTGCATGAACACAGTCCTGCACTCCAAACTCGAGTGCTTGGAGTTCCTGTACAAAGGATCAATTGGCACAGCTGTACCTGCAGTTGTCACTTGAGACTTTGTTTGTGCAGCTGACTGGTTTGGCCTGGAACATTCTCTGCTGTATGTCATTTGGGAACTACATGTTTTGGGAACCACAGTTATACACGGGAACTTGCAGGTGAGACTGTCAGGTTAATAGGCAAAAGGAGTAGCTAAAGGCATAAAAACATGAATTCAGTTTTTAACGCTCCTGTTTTTCATGGTGATTTTAAAGGGGGGGGGGGGAATGAAACATGAGAGACGCCACCAGTAAACTAGAATTTAAATGTGTGCACAGCAGAGTGCCAAGCGTTTTCTCCTTATCGATGACAAGCCTATGCAGGAGGAGATCTTGGAATGTTGAATTGTGTTACATATCACAGTCCAGCTAATACTTTAAGCAAAGTCTTCTTTTAGTGCGTGGCCTTTCATCACTTACTACAAGATCACTTTAAATACAATACAGCTAAGGGAAATGATGGATGTTTGTCATGTATTATATGTATATTGAACGTAAGATACAAAGAATACGTCTTAAATAAGTGGATTTAATCCATTTTAAGATAGTTTATGTACCTTGCCTTGAATTTTATTGCATAAAACCTAAAAGGTAATTTTAACTTGAACATTCCTTCTGAAATTCAAATAAAGGATAGTTTGGTATGTTAAAATCTCATGTAATATACTGCACTTTAAGTCTGGGGAGGCCATGGATTGATTGAAAGCGCTGTTCTTGCACTAATAGAACTGTCTGCCCTGACAGAGACAATGTTTAAATGGCTTTTCCTGTCTGGAGGGAGAATAGGGAACCTGAAGGATGGCATCCATCCTTTGAAACTATGGATAAAGCTAACGCTATACGGTTTAGGCCACCGTTTTCTTCCTATAGATGTTTTGATATTAACTCATCTCAAAAGATGGAAGGTATCTTGGCCAAGAACCAGTTTGTGTGGAGTTTCATGGCTTCACTACGTCCAATGTGGAAAACTTGCCTGAGTTAATGTGCTGTTAGGGCTGAGACTGGCTCAGATGATTATTATAGTACAGAAAAATAACATTCTTAGTAGGGGTTAAGGGACCTTTATACTCAACCAGGAGTTGCCTTTGTATTTCTGTATTTTGTCTCTCATCCTGCTCTAGAAAGAGGTTATTTCTAAGCAAAATGTCAGGGTTCTACTAAACAACTTGTGCTTTCTAAAATGTCATTGATTAGTGTCCAGATCCTTCCTGCACTACATAGCAGAGTTTTATTTCTGCCTTTAGAAGAGAGGTAAGAAAATACTCAATATTTAGAGAATTTCCTAGTAGTTACACTTGAGTGAAAATTTACTATATGGTGTACTGCTTTGAGAAGAAAATATACTTTTAAATGTGTGTGCACAGAGCTCTGCATGTAGATAAAAAGTGTTTTACCACAGTATGATGTTGGGATGCTTATGCAAATGCTTATTTACTTTCTGACATTGCAGTGCAAAATGCAGTAGAGATGGTGGTGTTACTTCTCCGTGTGGTTTTAGCCAGTGCAATCTGAGCAATCGTGTGTCTGCATCATCCTGCACAGGAGACAGTTCTAGCTGTAGACATTTTTTAGCCTTTTGCTTTTTCAGTGTTGGGTTTGGTTTTGCTGTTGTTTGAGGTTTGGTGGTTTGTTGTTTGTTTGTGGTTTATTTCTCTTTTTTTAAAAGTTATTTTTAGGACTATAAAGGCTGCACTTTCTTGAACTTTGCCAAAGTTTGCTTCCTTTCTCTTTCTCTCCACCTTTGCCCCTTATAGCTATACACATTTGATTTTTGGAAGAAGCAAGCCTGTATGTACTCTCCTAATATATAATCTTCTTGTCAGGTTGCTCCTTTTTGGTTTTATGGCCTGGTCTTACATATATTTCTCTCCCTATAATTTCTCAGCATAAGCATATGCTGATATTTTGTTCCACCTCAGAAACATTGTCCTGTAATTAATTATGCACAACAAATTGACAGAAACCATGCAGAGATGTAAGAGTCCATAGTCTCTCATTAGGGTGTATGACAGGTGGTGTAACTGACAGAGCAATATGTAGTCAATGTGACATACTTCTGCTTTTTTCTCTTCAAAACAGCTGCTTTAATTAAAATCCAACATTTAATTTGCATGTGTGGTACCTCTGTCAGCTGAGAATTGCAGCTAGAATTTGGGGCTTACAAAATACATTAAGGTCAGAACTTAAACAGTGTAACTTTTCAAAAAATTAAAGAGTACATTCATGGGAATATTTTGAAACCTTTTTTTCTTCCCCTAAGAGCGCACAGAATAAAATGTGTTCTGACACTTGTTTCTGTGATGCACAGCCAGTAGCTGGGGGCGGGAGGGACCCTTTTTAGACTGCAGAGCCTCTAATCCTCATGGAAGAGCTACATTTGATAGAACTTTAAAATAAACCAAATGTTGCCTATGAAAATACTGATATTTATGATTAACTCTCAAATTATGAGGTCATAGATATCGATCTCCTGACAGTGTGAAAACAGTAATAATTAATACAGAAGTGCTAGAATAATGCTATCCTTTACTAGCCTGCACTGGTAAAAGCAAATCCTATTGTACCTTGAAATTAATCCTCTACTGCATCCCAAAATCTCAATTATCTTAGTCTTTTTGGAATTACTGATACAATATTTAGACTAAGATGGTTATTTCACTGTTAATGATGACATACATTTAAAAGCTAAAACATTTTAGAAAAAGACCAGAGGGACTTTCCACAAAGAAAATTCGCCTTGAAAAGATCCGTTTTATTTCTGTGATCTCTCTTTAAGTATAGTCTGTTTTGCAAATTCCTTCCTTCTTCATGGAAGATCAGTATAAACCTGATAGCAAAAGTGGTCAAAACCCAAACTTGCAAAAGTATCAGTATTTAATTTTCTGTTTGTAGTCAATTTTAGCTATTATCAAAAGTAATACCTATATGTAATTTAAGCTTTTGTTCTTAAAAGTAGGGAAATCTAATATTTAGTGCCTGATTCATCACTTGAAGTTGAGTGAAACCATTTCTTGAAAATGGGTTCTGCTACCTGATGGTGACTAATTTTCAACGCTGATGCTCAATACTTCCTGTAAACTGTGATGTCATCCCTGCAGAACAATTTTAGTCTCTGGCCTTGGTCTTTGGCCCTATTTTTTTTTATTATTCTTCTTATTTTTTTTTTATTGCAATGTGGGAGGTGGAGAAGGAACAAAATACTTTGTTCCCATATTTGTTTTGTTCCAGAGAAAGATATTTACAACTTTGTATGTATTTTAGAAATGTATTGTGACACTTTTAACTTGGGAGAGAAGTTTCCATAGTAGACTTGAAACCTGAATACAGACTTTTGAATATCGGGAGTGCTCCCCAAGCTGCCAGAAGCTGTTGACTGCGATGCTGCTCACTCACACCACAGGAGGGAGTTACACATCAGCCTTTGGAGTATTTTCAGTTACGGCACTGTCAGTACATCTTGGTGCATTTCAGTTTGATTTGTCTTAGGGATTGTCACTGCAAACAGGTTAATGTACAAAATCAGTGCTCAGCGGTAATGTATTGTAACTGTTTACAACTGAACTCAGAGTACCAATGGATGGGTTTTGTCAAGCTATTTAAAAACAGAAATAAAAATCTTTTTTAAAAGACAAGAGGTCGTTTTGGTGCTTCTCACTGCAATTTTTCACTCTATAAATTGTAGAGATGTACTTGAAGAGATTGTGTTTCTGACAATATAAAGTCAGACAGTGAGTGGCTTTTCCGGAGGTACAGTTTGAGAGATCTGTGTTTACAGAAACAGAATAAATTAAAAACCTCTGTGAGAATAAAAGGGCTCAGTGCTTCTACCTGACCTTGGAAATTTGGTATTTGAACTCAAGGCTAGCTTAACGATGTTAGCCACCAGTATTCATTCATAAGCATTCTTTTTACACTTTTTTTGGTGAGAAACCTTAACAAGCCAGTTACTTTCAACGTAATTCCGAGGTATTTCCTAACTAACTAGCTCCAGTCTTGCAGCAGAGTTTCATTTTAAAGGGGAAAGCAAACCATGGTAAATAGATGTAATGGCCATAGCAGCTCTCTTGCACTGTCCAGGATAAACATTGCTGGGTGCTTCTCTGCACAGTTAAAATCACCGTGATGTTAACAGATATGCCAGAGCTCTTGTTTTTGCTGAATGAAATATTCCCCTGAAAGGAGCAGAATAAACCCGTATCCTCTGCTTAATGCTGAACATTAAAAAACATACTAAAACAGGAGCCACTCACCCTTCAGAGATATCTCTTCTGAAAGCTGCTATCAGGTGACCTTTTGATTCTGAACTCAAAAAACTTAGTTTTTGTTTTATCTGGGGGGTCCCTTGCTGCCACAAGTGATAGGTTTTGAGGAAGTATGTTATTGTTATGGGCTGTATTCTGAAAAGAATTGGTGTTGGCAACCCTGAAGAAAAGGCTGATACTTTGAGTACAAAATTAATGTGTACTATTTTTCTTAATGATGAATGCTGAGATCATATTGTCCCTCAAAACAAGCATTTAAACAGGAAAAAAAAGAGGGACAAAACTGAATATAATAATCTAATAAAGTTCTGTAAGGTGTTGGCATGTGGTTAGATCTCCATGGTTAAGAAAGTGTTATCAGTGCTCCCTGCACATCACTGTAGGTTCCTCATGGCTCTTGGAATTTGTGTGGCAGATCCTGAAGTAGTAAATTGTAACCTTTGGCTGTCCACTATGTTCCAGCCACCCACTGTGGCAGTGATATGATACAGCCTTAATTACTCATGTTGTCATCACTTTCAGATGGTTTATCAGTAGTTTTATATACATTTCTGTAATTGGGCGTGATATCTGCAATGGGGAATTCTAAGGAACTCTGAATAGTTTAGCAAATAAAACTCAGGAACAGACATGCTACTGTGTGCATATCCAAATCTCTTCCTATTAGGATCTGAAATGCTTTGAAGTTGGATTCAAGTTGGTGGCCTATGACTTTGTGGTAGTCTCTTTGTTCGTCTCATACTGTAAAATTCTGTAAGAGCAACTCGTCTGTACAGAAGCCCAAATTTCCTCTCTGCAAATCTGAGATTGCCAGAGGAACCTTTTAGCAATTTCCACTCATCACAACATTTATCTCTTCAGTATGTTTCTTAGCTCTTGCTTTTTCTGGCAGATATTATAGCAGCTTAAAATTTAAAAACCCCAAAACCTCAAACCAAACACAAGTACCAAAGATTCTGTTGAAGATATTCATATTTCTCATAGAGCGGATGGAGTGCTTTACCTTCCATTAAAAAAGAAAGCATTGGATGGGGTTTTTGTTATCAAGAACTGTGGTGTGTTTGTAAAAAGCACTTGTAAGTCTTGAACGTTAGGAAGTGCTTTGTCTATTTGTTATCACAAGTATTTTTTAGACATATCAAAATACTCCTTTATTTATCTTTAACCTCGCAGTTCAAAGAAAAGAAAAAAAAACAAACACATTTTGGAATTCTTTCAAGTATTATGTTTTGTTAAAAGTGTCCCCAAGGGCAAAGGACCAAAACCAACACAGACCTCTTGCTCATTGAACAAAAAGCCAGCAGCAATGACAAGCAGGATGTTTTTGATGCTCTTTGTTGGTTTTTTTCTGGGGCTAGTGGCTGAAGCCCTTAATCACTTTAGCTGGAAGTTATTCACAAATAACCATTCTGAGCTCAGTAATCCTGTCTTGCTTTGTATCATAAAAAAATCTTTTCTACAGCAGGGATTCCTAAATTGCCTCTCAGATCTTAGCCTGGCATTCCAAGTACTGCATGCTGACTGCAAGCACGTATGACCTGCTCCAGAGCTAGAACAGTTACAGCATTTCCAATTTCTGCTTCTTTCAACAGAAAAGCATTTAAGATTAAAAAAACAAAAAATATTTTATGATGTTGTTAGCACTTTCTTAAGGGATCGCTTGTACCCCTTCAGGTTCTCCTCACTTTAGGTCAGGTTTGTAGATGCTGAATTTTCTATCACGCTGAAAATCACAGAGTAGCACAAAAACTTGTCAAAACAGAATGAAAATTCAAACCTTTTTTGAAGTTGGACAGCCTTCTTTCATCTTCTGTTCCCTCTAGCTGCTTTCTGAGTGAGAACATCTGTACAGACTACAGCAGGTTTCAAGTCCTTCACTTTGATATACGGTGTATGTTCCCAGCAATCTGTTGCTTAAAATAAAAGCTGTCTGGTCTGTGTTGTCACTGTCAATCATAATTTTCAGAGCTCTTCCTCACATTTTCTTTCTGGTTTATAATCATTCGTTTGCAGTTGATAGCTGTATCTTCTGCTTTCCTTCTCTTCAACTAAACTGCTTACTTGCCAATGCTAGCAAGCAGAAGTCTGCAGAGCTTTTCATCACTGGATATTTTGTTACAGTCAGTTCATCAAGCTTTTTTGCTACTTGCTCAATTTACAGTTAATTCTAATATATTTTCATAAAGTATCTGTAAGGAATTGTAGGTGTTCCTGAATGGATTTTTGAGCAGTTTCTCTTTGATCACATAGGAAGTGTTTTTTCTGAAGGCCCCTATTGAAACAGTGCTGCCCAAAGGTTTGACTCCATTTTAAATATGGCTGTTGTTACTATAGTTAGTATAAAGGATGCTTTTATAAGTGAAAATACCTCTGGTCAATCTTTGTTATTCACATATGCTTGTTAAATTCAGCAGATCTGCCTCTTCTGCCTCCTAGCAGATATTCCAGCCATGATAAGATAACGTGATACACAAGATGACTCCTCTCAACCTAACACACAAACCTGAGAGGCAAGGAATAAACTCATGGAGAAAAAACCAGAAAGACCAACCAATTTTAAAAAAAGTGCTCTGAACATATTCTTGGTTTAATTTGATAGACCATTTTGCCAGAAACATGGGATGAGAAGGTATGAATTAAAACTTGAGACAGGAGGCAACCTAGGTATGATTTTCCTTTATAACAGGAATTGTCGAATAGTTCAGATCACACAGGGAGGGTGGGGTTAATTAAGGACTAGAAATGGGCTCAGAGGAAATAAAAAAAGCACAAATATTTTACAACCTTTTTGTGGAAAAGGAAAATCACACTTTTACTATTAATCCCCCAGAGGTATTTCTCTTGTCCTTCCAGCCCTACATGCACCTTATCAGAATGCTAGCAGAGAAAGCAAGGTTGGGTTTTTTTTGTTTGGTTTTTCTTTTTTTTTTTCCATTTCAGAAAGTGTAATCAATAAGAAAAGAAATCTGATAGTAGGATTTATCTGTTTAAGTACCTTAGAGTGGTTTCAGTAGGACAAATCACAGCTCCAGTCCTGTAATCCAATCACACAAGATCAGTACTGATGTCTAGCCCTGCTGACTTAATCAGAGCTCTGGAGCTGAGGATCTGCCTTCGAGAGCTGAGCTACAGTGCCTGGACTTGGTGATTTATGGGAATATCATTAAATTTAGTCTGGGTTAAAAGTGCAGCCCTACCCACAGCAGAGTCAATGTGAATCTTCCCAGCCATCCCAACTGAGACAGTATCGTGTTCCTGAAGAGCCTTGAAATTCATTGCATCCATTCCAAATACTGTACTCTCCACAGAACACCCATCCTTAAGTGTATGATCTTGGAAAAGAGAGTCAGCATTTACCAACTGAGAATAATAAAAATAAAATACATCCTGTCTAAAGTTATAGCATATGGATGGTCTTCTAAGAGAAATCTCCTCCAAATTCCAGTTTATAAAACGGTAAAATTTGCTACTTTATTTGAATTATTAAATTGATAAAAGCTTTTGATAAGACTTTTTACACAGCTTTAAACTTA
This sequence comes from Rhagologus leucostigma, assembly GCA_013397725.1. Lineage (NCBI taxonomy): Eukaryota > Metazoa > Chordata > Aves > Passeriformes > Rhagologus > Rhagologus leucostigma. Next base: position 108,277 of record VZTD01005544.1, on the reverse strand, counting down.
CTATTGCTTTTTAATCTTAGACATTCTCACATGAACTGCTCAAAGTAATTGTTAACAAGGTTATTAAAGCTTTTTATGCAAAGGAAGTGTAACTTTTTTATTTCCTGGAGTACCAAATTCTAATTTTCTTCTTTCTCAGCTACACATTGTTCGTTTGTGATATGCTGGGTCTTGTATTACGTTGCTTGATGTTGGTGCCACACTTGAACATAATTTTAATATTTTTATCTACTACTACTGATCAAGAAAATTCATTGGATTATCTTCTTGAAATGGTGAGTTAATGATACCACACCAAAATTAATTAGAAAGTACTTACAAGAAATTAGGCTGTTAGAAGAAATGGGTATATTTTCAGAGCACCTTTTCTTATCACAGTTTAAATAACAATAATTCTTCTTTCAAATTAATCTGACAAACATTGTTACGTTATACAATTTCTTGTCACTGTAAGGAAGAATCCACAGTTATTCTGCCCAGTTATTCTAAACTGTGTTACGACTGACACATTTATTGGCACAGCAGTAATAGTATCTCCTTGCAATTTCCACCTAGAACAGAAGACAGCCCCATCAAGAGTCAATTCAATAATTCAGGGAGAATGTCACATGACATCTCAAAAAGTTGCTATTGTTACCACGATAAAGAAGCACCACAGAAGCGTTAAACAACTGTTGATTGTTAGCAGAAGGGAGGAGACACTGTTTTAAAGAGGCAGACTCCAAACTCAAAGGCGGAGTTTGTGTCTAAACTTTTACTAAGGGGCTCTGTAAGGAAATTAAAGAGTTCCCGTTATTCAAGTGACTGTTGAGTGTGAGCGGACAGGCCTTTGTTCAAAACTGGACTGAAACCAAGGCAGGATGTCCAACCAGCTTTGCAGCAGCATTCAGGGAGTACTTTGCTCATCATGCTCCCAGCACACCTCTAATATTGTGATCTAGAGATAAAAGACCATTTTGTTAACATGAAATATGAAATTGTAGTTTTCCTGACTGCATGTAATAACTATATATAAACACATATCTAAACATACACATGCATTAATTATCTGCTTGTTTAGATCAAGGATAAATTTCTGCTTAAGTGCTTTCCATAAATGATTAAAAGTGCAGTAGAAAGAATGGAAACACACCCCAAGTGTGTAGCCATAGGTGCTGCATGGTAAAAGCACACCTTTCTTTGCTGTTGTATTATTCTGGAATTAATACAGACCTTCCAAAAGCCCACTGTGATAAATGTACTGCTTTACTCATTGCTGTCACCCATGGTCAGCATTCTGGAGTAACATCTTTTATCGATTAGCAGTTTAGATTTCTGAGAATACTGATTTATCTGCATTTATCTGTCATTACTTGCAGTTTCATAATCTAATAAAAACAATATTATCTCCTTTCTCATAGTTTCAAGGCATCGTTTCATTATTTTAGCTGAAGAATATGAAGAATTTATCTCTTTTTAACTCCTATCAGAATATCTCAGCTTTACTAAAACAAAATTAAAATGACATTTATAGAAAGGAAAGCTTTGTACAAATTATGCAGGAAGTCCAGACCATTTCAGGAAAAAGCAGCAGCTAGAAAAAGAACTGCCAGGCAACTGTACTTTGTAGAGAGTAAATATGGAAATTCCACAGAAGCAATCAGGACACTGGAGATTCAAATAGAAGAAACACCTCAAAATACTTCATGGAATAATTTAACGTATGGAGGAGATAATCACTCTTGTCAACAAAATGAAAAGGTTTTAACTGTGAATGAGACAATATTTAAGACCATAACTAGTACTTGGCAGTGTATTTATCTTGCAAATGTGATTAAGATGTTGAAAAAATGATCTGTTTGTTTTAATTGTAGTTATCTGCCATCTTGTTTTTCAGGTTTGGATTCTTTCATACCTGCCAAGCTCTGGAAAAGCCTTACAGAGTAAAGAGCAAGGGCATGATTTTGTTAGTCATGAGAATTTAGCTGTGCTCATTATCCATGTTCTACTGGACACCACTTCCAGCAGGAATACCAGAATGCAGCCTTAGCAGGCCAGGGGGAGAGAACATCCTTGCAGAAAATAGTTCATTTGTTCTCAGCTGGTAGAATAACTGAACTAAGTATCCCAGATTCTCATGCTTTTGAAGTGTTCTCAATCAACAGCAGATTTCAAAGACTTCTGTGTGAGTCTTTCAGGCATAACTATACTGTTATTCCCTAATGCTTTCAATTTTTTCCCCACAAACATAAAAAGAAATGGAGACCACAGCCTATTTAAAAGACATACTCTTCATCCAGTGTGAAAACATTGAGCAGTACACATTTACTTGAGCAGCTCTGTGCATTAAAACTGCGGTAGAGTGAATAACTTTTTATAAAATATGCTTTAACATTCCACCATCTTGAAAAAGAATTATGTGCTTTCAAAATATAGCTCCACCATCACTGTTTAATTTTGGGTATTTGGGAATTTCATATATCCTGCTGAATGGCACACCTGATCGATGCAGACATCCTTTAAGAGGAGAGCTTGCATCTGTGCAAATGGGATTTCTGCTACTTGAAAATATAATGAAACTTTTAAAAATACACATTAAAAAGAAACAAAAAATGTTTAATGAAATTAATTTGTAGGACATTGTAGTTTCAAATGTGTCTATTGTGTTTTGTACACTAAGTCAAATTTTTTTAATGTCACATTCCTTGTTTAGTCCAAAGCATGGCAATTTGCCAGCCTGAGGTTTTAGTGATAAATTCTGCTATACAAAGCAAAAGTTTTTATGTGTGAGGCCACTTCCTTCTGCTATTTTATCATCTTCCTGGTTTTGTCTGTTTTCAATAAATGCCTTTGTATTTTCACATCTTTTATATGCTTGTATACACAGACACTTTCCTCTGTATTAAAATTGATAGTTGCAAGTTGGTAAGGATAAAAAAGACAGACTGTTGACTTAAATTTCATTGCACTAATACACTATATGAATGCTTTTATGTTACAGTATTAAAAGATCTTAACATTGATATTAAAAGTATTTCCTGAATTTGGCAGTGGGGTGGAGAGGCCAGGGTGATGTTTCATAACAAGGTTTTAAAATGGAAATAATCTCTGGGTACGGCTACACTTGAGTACTACAGACTGGCACATGAAGGCTGGGCTCTCACACTGAATATGCATTATTTTAAAGCATCTCACATTTAAGCATACTGACGTTTAAAATCTAAACAGAAGCTATGGTGGAGGCCGAACACCTCTTCTTTATCTGTCCCAAGGGGCTGAATATTTCGGCCTGAGGAGAAAAAATCTAAAAAACTCATCAGTAAAGAGAAGCCACAGAGACCTCTGCACACACAGTGGAACCCGAAGAATCTTGGGGGAAAGGAGAATTTGAATTAGGGGTGGTCAGAGGAGAAGAATGAGATCAGAGGGGAAAAGTTGAAGTTGCAATGCAGCGAACCGGAGAAAAACTTCTGGAACTTACGAAAAAGAGAAGCTGTCCCTGCTGTCCCTGCCCATTTTAGCAGTCTGTCATGAATTCCTCTTTCCCACAAAAAAATGTTACCAAGGATGTAAGCTACAAATCATCATGTACTAATCTTTTTATGAAGACGGCTTTTTGTTGTTCTGTAGACCTATTGTTCTTTTACAATCACATTAATAGACTAAAAATAACAAGGGCACTTCTACCAGACTTAAATTCTGTTTCTTAAGAATTATTATTTTATACTGTGCTGATTGAGATCACAGAAATCCTTTTCTGACCACAGAGGTATAAGGTACCAAATCCATCTTTCCTGTAACTGTACTGAGGTAAATGGAGTTACATAAGGAATTAATTTGACCTGTCTCCTCCATTTCCTTGGAAAAATTCTTTGTTTTAGCTCTTGCCAAGTTTTAACTTCAACTCTCCCTTGCTTAACATCTTCTTGTACCTAGAGATAGTTTTTCTTTCCTTAAGACTATAAAGAGAAATATAGCAGGGGAAAGACAATTAAGGTGAAGATCTGCTTTTTAAATTGAAAGTACACTTCAATTACGGTAAGAAAATGCCAAAACCTTTTTATTTGGTATAGATGTGTACAGGATTATTCTTACATCTGTGAGGATATGAAAGGTATAAAACAGTACATATAACCGTGACCGGGTAAGGGTTTAAGTAATGTTTTCTGGCCTAAGACCCATGTGTTTATTTCTAACTGCAACAGCTGAAATAAACTTTGGTTAGAGACCATAAGAATTTAAAATATTACACATCATCTTTTAACAAAGAATCATCCCCTTTCCCCTAGACTCAACAGGTATATTCAGAAATAACCTATGAGAGAAGCTGAAAGCCTTCTCTCACCAGTATGTAACTGCAATTTCATGATGCAATAAATTTAATTTTTGGATGGCAATGTGGCATGAAATTCTTTGTACAAATTCAACCCAGCAGTACAAAGTTATTTAAAACCCAAAACCCTCAAAACCAAGGACTGGTGAGTGGTTTTCCTCCTGATGGTTTTATGCTAGAGTTGGTATCATCTGTCTTCCTGCTGCCAGTAAAAAGCCAGGATAAAGCTTGGTCTAAACACTGTAACTCAGAGCTGGCTAACCTTGGAAGAAAGGCAATTACATGGTCATATTTAATCTTGATCAATTTATTACCATTAGATGATCGAGTATTGCACAGATGAGACATAACAAGCTTGTAAGCCTGAGTATAGGCTCAGTTTGAGAGGGGCTGAGCAGGAGGGATCAGAAGGTGAAATTGATGGAGAGTCTGTGGTTCAGAGTAAGGTTAGAATCATGCAGGGATATTGTCCCCACAGACAAATTTACAATCCAGCAGAGCCTCCCTTCCTTCTTTCCATACCATCTGTGTGTCACTGTCTACCAGTGCTGCAACTGTGCCAGTGCAACTGTTTGTGGGACCAGAGTGTGAATTTAATCAATGGAGCAATCCTGGTTCAAAATGATTAGATTAGACAGAACTTTAAAAATCCGGATTGAGTGATCTGATTTACAGCGTGGCTTCACAAACAGCTGCACAAACAGCTCAGAGGCCACTAAAAGTCAAAACCATTAGTTGCCAGTTCCTGCTCCTGTCTGAATTTATGGTTCCACATTTATTAAACCCAGACTTGTGCACTGCTGACTAGCCAGCAGCAAGATTTGAGCCAGCTCATGCGGAGATATGCCATTGCATTTCACTCACTGGTGAATCAACAAGAGCACCTGGTGTGACCCTTCTAACACTGTGTGTCACGAGCAAGTACAGCCTGTCACTTGGCTGCCACGTGTGCCAGGGGATGCCAGCCCTGCCACACTGGGACTTGGCTGAGAAGGCTTCTTCAGGCAGGGAGGAGGAACTGTGGGGGCTCCCATCCATCAGCTGCTGCCATGTGCATGCAGCCAGAGCAGGACTCATGGACGATTTTGCAGCCCAGCTGCAGCTCCCACTGTAGGATGAATTAGGAATTTTACATTCCCAGGCCTTGGTGAGACTGGAGAGTGGTAGGTGGGAATACATCTAACCATACCAAGCTGGAGTTAGCCAGCAGAGGGGAATTCAGACTGTGGCTACTTCTCAGGGTGGGAACAGTCTGGCCTTAATCAGCACACTCTCCTTTGAGAGTTAATTTACATCAAGTTCTTTCCTGAGATAGAAAAACCCTCTCAAGCTTCATGCAAAATTCCACTCATGATCTGGTTCAGCCCATGTCCTTTGAATCCAAGTCCTCTTTTTTCTGTTATTTCTGCTTTCATGCTAGAAAGCATCCTGCTTCTGTCTAGTACTGTGCATAATTAATACAGGTAGAACAAGTTCTAATGCAAAGTATATTTCAGATCAGAAGCATTACAGAGGTGGTGGACCTTTCCAATTTTTAATGCATTTTGTTTTCCTCACTGGGACATTCTGGTGTTTTTTCCTCAATGACTCACAAGTGGCCCTATCAGTGTTACACAATGGAAACAAGCACTGCCTTCCAAAACCAGTAATATTTGATGCTAAGAGTAGATAAAGCTCATTTAGAAATCTTAAAAAACCACAAACCCTCAAATGTGTCAAGAACAGGAATTTAAAATAAGCTGCAAATAAAATTCAGGATGTCATTTCAAAGGTAATCTGAGAGAAACCCCTGAAAAATTCTTAGAAGAGAGGTATCTTTATTCTTGGGAGTTTTGATTATTTTAATGGAACTAGCTTCCTATCCATACAAAAAAGCACCATTCATAAAAGATGTTTGACTTGCTAAGCTTTAGCTTTGACGTTCCCCAAAGCAATATAAAATACCTGCATGTAAAATTTTTTTGGCCTAAATGAAAGGTACAAGTACTTTCAAAACCTTTGAGACAACTAGCAAACAGGATTTTCTATAAAAATGTTTTTCCAGCTGAGAAAAATATGGTACGTTTGACAACACAAACATTTTAAGAAACAATACATGGCTAAAACCCATCTGCCAGGCAGAGGAAGTCAAAGAGTTTGCCTGGGGGGTTTAAGAATACCAGATTATTCAAGTACTGATAAATAAAAAATAAAATAAAAAAATAGGGGGAAAAAAAAGACATGCTGATGGACTAAGACTTTCCTGCATGGAAACTATTAAGCAATGCTTCTTAAAAAATAAAAACTGTTTGATTGTCTAGATTTGAAACAAAAGTATTCTTTAGTACAGTGGCTGGGTATCAACGACAGTGATTCTACCAACAAGATGTTGTTTTAGGAAATGTATTGCTTGCACCACTTTTCTAAAAAGGTGAGAGCATCTATGTGAGCAAGTTGTAAAATCAACCAAACAATTCTAGATTACAAAACACTGCACAACATCTGCATTGTTTAAGATGTATCTATATTCTTTGGGATAGACCTGTATTCTTTAAGACAGATCTATATTCTTTAAGATAGATCTATATTCTCTAAGAATGTATTATTAAGATTGTACAGATGTTCATGTCTCCATGATTAACTGCTCTCCTTAAGGGTAACCACCCTTCTTACCAAATCTAACAGAAATCACACTAAGCCAGGCTTGCAAATTAGCGATGTCTTGCCTGAACACACGAAATGGGAGTACCTGCATGGAGGTGACTGCCTCAAGTAAGATTTCAGAGTCCTCCTTCCAACAGTAAGGAGCGTTATTCCATCTCCCTGTGGCTGATACTGACATCCAGTCTGATGGCCCAACAGTTACTTTATTTCTTTCTGCAATGAGAAAATCCAGAATTTTATTTCTTATACTTGAATACAATGCTCCTGTCCATGTATGAACATCCTCATAGCCCATGCTTTTGATTAGAAATAAAAACTTTACGAAATCTATAATCGTAAAGTTTTTATTTTCATTCACTGCTCTTGGAATCTGGTTCAAACTGAAACCCACAGAAGTGGCTTAATATTTAATGAGCTTTATAGACCACAAAAATGTGATGTAAGAGTTTCAGTTGTCTTCACTGACTCTCTGTGTAGGGACAAATGCCATAACAGATGTGCTCCTCAACCCTTAAAATGAAAAATGACATGATAAATTACTTGTTAGTGGAAACTGAATCAGAACAGTTACTGAGCTATCCAAAGAGGGACAAAAAAAAAACCAAAGACAAAGTGTATTACCTCAAAATTCAGCAAGTAACTACATTTATCATTGATCAATCAACCCTGCCAACAGCAGTTTTTGGAGAAAGCCCAATTTTCCACTAAAAACAATTTCAACAGACCTGCTATTAGACTATTATTTACATGAATGGCAGACTATGAAGTTCTTCCAACATGGAAGGTTAGACTTGTGGATATGAAACTGCCAAAACATACTGGTGGTGAAAATAGAGCTAAGACTACAGAAGACACTGCAAGAAAGGACAAAAAAAATCACGCAATCTTGAGAAAACTGTTGATTGAAACTCCCAGTAATATGAAGAAAAAATTAAAATTCGTATGTATTTCAAAACAGAAGAATGATCAAAATTCCAGAAAACAAAGTAGATGTGACAGAATTATTCACATGAGTAGGAAATCATTTATTGGAGCTTGATTTAGGATTTGCTGAGATTGTAACCTGTATTGCCTCCTGGCATCTTTGTTGGTAAGGAACCACTCTGTATTTAACGACAGCGGTGTTGTTACTGTTGAATTGCCAAAAACCAGGGAGGAGTTCTGCTATGGTAGAACTGCCACAGCTACGATGTAGAACTGTTGATTCTAATTCTTTATTTGATTTTACACGTTTTCAAGAAATCTACTCCTGACCTAGTTAGGTTTACAGCCAGACATGAGCTTTACCTTATACACAGGAAAATGAGGCAACAGAGTGAAAGGTTTGATCTTAAAAGTTTCAGTGACACATCTCACCCACAGATTGAACAGCTCTGTCCACTAAAGCACCTCGTACACAGAATTAAGTTTTATGCTTAGAACACTTGTAGGAATCAGGCCCATGCAAAAGTAAGTCTATTTATGATACACACAGCATGAATGAAAATGTTTTAAGGATTATCTGCCATCCTTTCAAAGACACACGGCCTTGGTGAGAACACTGTAATTTCAATACTCTTTTGTGCTATGTATCATTAATAAGTCATCCTGCTAAGGCAGGACTGGAAAGAACAGGTTCTCCTTGAGAGGGTATTGAATGACATATATTCCAGAGTTCCAACACAGTAAGCTATATATTCAGCAAAATACTGAAAATTTCCCTGTTCAGGTTAACAACGAAGGTATAATAAAGAACATTTTCTGTATGTCATGAGTTTGGAACTGGATTTCACCAAGAAGTTTCTATAAAATATCACAACTGGTCACTTGGAACTAGGACAGACATTTTTCATATCTTCCTTGCATCACAAAATAATTTTTATCTCTGCTATGAATTTGGAGAGTTTTAAAACTAATATTGTTTCCATGAGGTCTACAGCAATTTTGCAGTGAATGGGTGGGAGGAGGACTGTTCTCCACACTTCACTCTCCCCTGCTACTAGAATTAGTAACTAGGCTTTTTTATTTTGGACTAGAATTTTCCTTGTAGCAAAAGTATAGAAAGGGAGTGAGGGGAGAAGGAAGGAAGGAAGGAAGGAAGGAAGGAAGGAAGGAAGGAAGGAANTATAATTTTCCCAGAGGTCCGATGTGGCTCCTGAAAAACCTACCAGTTTTATACTTCACATTTGGGGGAAAAAAAGAGGAAGGAAGGAAGGAAGGAAGGAAGGAAGGAAGGAAGGAAGGAAGGAAGGAAGGAAGGCAAACAGAAACAAGAACATGAAAGCATATACTTTATACAAAAGTGTAAAACAACATGAATGAAATGAAAGCAAACAATCTGTGATCAATTATGAGATTAGAATTTTTCTCATGAACCAAATTCCCCACTAATGTAAATGAACAGTTTGCTCAGTGTGCAAAAATATTCAGATCCCGCTGTCAGTTCATCTGCATTAAGACTTATTTTAAACCATCCTGTAATGGCACTTTATAGACATACATTTCAAAATAAAACTCTTACCAAGGTGATGTTTCTGTTTTATGTAATCATATCCTTTTTATAACTAACTTACTAAACTTATAACAATATTTAACTTAAAACACGAAAGACAAAGAGGAGTATTTTAAAGGTTTGTGATTTCTAGATGAGGTAAAACACTTTATCACCAGAGCAGCTGTCAGAGCCAAACCTCAGCTCTCAGCAAAATGGGCTGTAATAACCATCTATCAGCAGCAGTGTCAAGAGGTGAGTGCTCTTGACACAGCTTCCTAGACGGTGCTCTGTCCCATGCCAGCCTACAAAAGGAAAATGAAAAACCCGATATTTTCCTGTTGGCTGACCCTTTCCTCCCACAGCTTCCTTTCTGAATAAAATTTTGACACGAACGGTTTTTTAAAAATAATAAGGGGCGGCCTGAAGGAAGGAAGGAAGGAAGGAAGAGCGATGTGCGCCAGTACACTTCTGCTTACCTTTACGGACTTCGGAGGCTGCTGATACCCCGACTGCCATGGTAGGTAACTCACTGAAGATCTTTACTGAAGGCTGAAGAAATCCCACAGATGCTCTGGCTCCTAGGGCAGTAAGCAGGAAAGTCCTTTCTGTTATCTACACTGACAATGCTCACCAACACAAACGCCTGCACCGCCCATGGGGCACAGTCCCACTTCTACACCAGGCTCTCCATGACCCCTGTGGCACGGGAAGCACCCAGCACCGGACCCAAGAACAAGGAGCAAGTAAGAGTCAGCAGAAAACATGCAGAAACATCAGATGTCTCGGGCTCTTTTACAGAGACTTCACCCCACCTCATCCACCCTCACGACGCTGCTTCAGGCCAGCTCAGCCCTCGCCTTCCCCTCTCCTCCCGCTCTTCCCCTCTTCCCTTTAAAATCCCCAAAGGAGCCTTTAGACCCCCACAAAAGAGTCCGGGGCTGTGCAGACATCTTCTGGCCCTTGCAGACCCCAAAACACGACCCCAACCGACACGAGCCCAAGTGACTCGACCCAGGCTCCTCTCGCTCCCGACCGCCCCGGCGACCCCCGACAGCCGCCGGGCGAGTCGCTTTAGGGGCCTCGGCGCTGCGGGGCCGCGCCGTGCGGGACCTGCCAGGGAGAGAACACCGCAAAGGCCGGGCGGGAGGGAGGCTCCGCTGCACCGCAGGGCTCGGCCGGAGAGCTGAGGGGGACGGGCAGCACGGTGCTGGCCGCGACCCTGTGGCGCGGGGGTGGCGGCGGAGGGGCCGGGCGGGGCCCCCTCCCCTCCGCCCTCCGCGGGTCACATGAGAGGGGCGGGCGGCTGGGCCGAGGCGGTGGCGGCTGCCGGGGCTGAAGTCGGGTTGGGTGGGGAGGGACGGGGCGGCAGAGCGTAGCAGTAGAGAGCGGCGGTGGTGGTGGAAGTGGTAGTAGCAGCGGAGAAGGAAG
>VZTD01005544.1:30825-97375 GCA_013397725.1 Rhagologus leucostigma | reverse complement strand
TGCCGGCGCCCCCGGGCCGAGCCGCTGTATCGGCGCTACCGAGCAGCGCCCGGGCGGGGGCCGGGCCACAATGGGGGCTCTGTGCCCCGTGCCCGGGCAGGGTCTGGCGGGGGCGCGGTGAGTCCGGGCGCTCCCGGGGGCGGCAGGGCAGGGCAGGCGGGGCCCGGCCCCGCCGCCGTGACAGCCCCGCGCTAGCTGCTGCAGCTGCTCCTCTGCTGCGGGAGGGGAAGGGGCAGAAAATAAAAAAGTGCGCGTCTGGCGGTGTACGAGCGGGGAAAAGAGTAATGAAGCTCTGCGAGGGCTCTGTTTGTGTGTGTCATCTTAATGGAGGCTCGGTGATAATCACGGAGTGGTTCAGCCAGTTTAAACAAGGTGAACTGTTTCCAAAGGCAGCGGCGTTAACCTTGCCAGATGCTACTTTTAGAAAATCCGGACTCGCGTGTTGGGGAAGCTTTTATTTGTATTTTTTTATCTTTTGGAGACGGGCTTGCGCGCTGCCCCAGTTTAAGGCACTGCAGACGTGCCACACGCTTCCCTCCTTTAATTTATAATGTGTTTTGTGAGTGCGTGTGTAAAGCTGCTGCCTGAAATAACCAGTTCTTGTGTATGATCAGCGATAATGGTGGCTGAGCAGGAGCTGATCCTGCCCTGGGGCAGAGGGATCGACTGCATGGCCTGCCCTATATTCAGCGTGTCTGTGACCGTCTGTGCCGTGGTGGTACAGAAGGGAGCGAGGAGGGTATATCTTAAACCAGATGCTAAACAGGCGGCCTTTGAATGCATTGGCTGATCTCTAAATAGGTAAAGTAAGGGCTAAGCACTGTATGATTAATAGTTGCGCGGTACTTGCTAATTCTAGATATAATTACCCAGAACTCGGAAATCAAGAGGGTGTGGTGTTTGTTTTGACAACTTGAAAAAATAATGCTGTGATGAATCAGAAAAATAATTCTTCAAGCAGTGGCTTGGAAATGTGGCCATTTCTCAGCAGGCATTTCTGCTTGTTTTGACAGTGATAGACTTAACTCTTAAAAAAAAGGAATCTGAAAAAGGAAAGCAAAAGACAAAACAAACCAGTCCTGAAAAGTTATTATTCAAAGCAGTTGAACACTGTAATTGTAAAGAGTAGAAAGCTCATTTAACTCAAAATATGTTATTTTTACAGTGTTATGGACTTGCATCTGTAGTTAAGGGAAATGAACATGCTTGTTACTTGCACTAACCCTGTGTAATATAGTACTTAATCACGTGCAAAATATAAACTAGAAAGGAGACATATTGTTGAATTAACCTTTCATAAGGTGTTAAGCATTTCAAAGTTGGATTTTCATGGGAGGACAAATGCTCAGGGCCTGGGGAGGAGACAGTCTGTGTTTAGCTAAACGCTGATTCTATAGGTGAAGCCAAATTTGTACCTCTAGCATGCAAGTGAAACTAATATCATTTAATAAATATGTTGCTTTTTTGGGTCAAACTACAGTATCGTTTATGTTCGGCTTCATTATAAAGCAATCGCAGACGAGTCTGGAATTTTGTTTTGCAGTCCGTGTATATGACATTTTATACTGACTTCTTGTAACTATTGTGCTTTATTCTTGAATAGAGACCCAGTCTCGCTCTTTCTTAGGGATCGCTGTCAATTTGGAACACCAGGATTAGTTAGGTCATTTCTAGCTAATGAATTGACAAGTTGTTATTTTGTTTGGGGTTTTTTCCCTCCTTTTTTTTTCTTTAATGATAGGAAGCGCATGGATTTGACGGCCTGTTTTAAAACTCTTTATTGCTGTTGAGTAATGAGACTTGTGATACCTGAGCAATGAGACTCCCTTCAGAGTCTGACCAGGGCAGTCCCGTGTTTTGAACTTCTGTAGGACATTCTAAATGCTCGTAAAATTGACATTATTGAGTGGGAAACTCTTTACAGCTAAGCTTATCACTGTGCACAGGTACTTTAGGAAGTATGCAAAATTATTTAAGGGCTGCACAGAGTCACCCTAATTAGAGACTTGAACTAGATAAGCATGTAAATATCTAGGACATTAAAGTGTGATTCAGAAGGTAAGCTGCTATTCCCAGTTCAGCTCTGCCTGCTGCACTGCTCTTCAGTTTGATTTGCATCCTATGCTTCAGTTCTCTTATTTGTCAAATGGGGTCAGTTGTTTTACCGCCTCTGATAAAAACTGTGAATGAAAACAGAGCTGTGTAAAGTTAGAATTTATTATTTTAGAAGCACTCGATGGAAGAGAAATGCTAATTACGGGAATTGTTCTCAGTACCTCCTTCCCTTTTGTATGTGGAGCCCTAAACAGGGCCGTGCATTTATATTATGCCATGCACTTCCACACAGACCTCCCATTGATTTCAGCAGAGCTCTGTGCATGGATTATTGATGCGATACGATCCGAGTCAGTTGGTGTTTGGCTCAACTTTCTTTTGTGTCCTGATTAAAATATCTCTGTGGTTCACTTAGTCCAGGAAATTTCTCCTCCTCCCTCTCCCCACTTGGTTTAAAACCACATCTTGTGTGATTTGAGTGGCTTTTCTCACAGGCTCCCAGTTAGCCGGTGGCGGTGCCAGTGACCGGTACCCTCGCGTTCAATAGTGCTCTTGGTGTGGTCGCACAGTGAGCGAGTGATCCTCTGTGAAAGGTCAAAATGTATAAACAGTGCTGGAGGCACAGGATAGAACTTCTGTTTGTTTTTTGAATTTGGCTCCAGTCATCCAGCAGCTTTTCAGTCCCCCCAAATTCAATTCTGTGCCATTCCTCTAGAAAAAGACTGCAGGATTGGGTACTTACCAGCTTCTGTATGTTTGTTTTACGCTGTCTCAACAAAAGGCTCTAAACAGACGTGCCAGAAGGTTAAAGTCCTGCTTCTGCTTGACAAATAGACCAAATTATAGCACTAATTATGGCATTGAGGTTTCCCTACTGTTGCCCAAACTCTATGCTTTATTTCTGAATGTTGAAGCTCTTCTGGGACAGAGCAGTTGGGTTGCCAGGCTCTGTTAGTTGCTGGCTGTACATGCCAGCGATGGTGCCAGGTAGCACGTTGGATCTGTGATGAGGACAGAATGTAGACAGTCGTTCGTTAGGAGAGACACCAAAAGACCAGATCATCACACAGAGGACTCAGGAGAGTGGATTTGCTGCCAAACCAGACTTAGCAGGATGACTTCTGTTCTTCTGCAGGGCAAAACGCTTACCTACTTACAGGTAAAAGCTGTTAAATGTAACAAATTACCCAGATTTTTCTTAGAAAAAAGTTTTAAAATGGATTAAATATATATATATATATTTATGTTTTAGACATGACCAGCCTTGTCTCTTCTTTCCATGTTGTAATACCTTTCAAAGGTAGACCTTAAAGATATCAGAGGCCGTGCGGCCACCTCATGGTTATAGACATTGGCTTTGCATTTAGCACTGATTCTGCATGTTTTCTTCTTTTATGAATTTCTTTTATTATAAACAAATATGTTTTAACACAGAAGAATGTTAAATATGTTTCAGTCCCTACTCATCAAAGTGGATAACTTGTACCAGTAGTTTTAAATAAAAATTGTCCCAAAAATCCTTCAGAGGAGGGCTTGTAGTTTTAAACAGTGCTTTGGGGAAATCCCAAGAATATAAAAATGCACCTGAGTGTTGGACTGACCAGTCAGCTTCATTCTAGGGAGTGAAAAAGAGCAGATACAGAGATAGTCTATTTATGTCATTTAGTTTTTTGTGTTCTTTTACCAGCTAGCAGAGCTTCATGCTAAGTCTCTTTTTGCTGAATAGATATTTCTTCATGCTAAACTAATTTCATATTTGTTCGGATTACCTGTCAGCTCAGTAGGATCTTAATTTTTAGCCCAAAACCATGTAATCTTTTATCACTGCGGTAAAAAGTGTCATAATAAAGTATTAACAATTATGTTGTACGTGTTAGTTATTTTTGGTGGTATCAGAAAATGTGCTTGTTAATTGCAGTAACTTGTTAAGTTTTTCTTAGCCTAATGTTTGATATTTTTAGCTGTGACTTGGAAGAAAATGTGAATTTTTTGCTGATAGTTTCCAGAGGTGGTTGGTTGCCAAACTTGGCATATTGTTATATAATGGTATTTGGTGGCATGCTCAGCAGTGTAAGCGCGCCGTGGATTTAGGGGAGCGGTGTGCCTGTAACAGCATCTGTCTGTACTGTTACAGCTGGGAAAGAAAGCTGTGGGCTTTACAGGCAGGAACAGAGTGTATTTTGCAGAACAACAGCTGGGAATCACAGTAATAGCCACATGAAAGTGGGCTCCCCATGGGCCACTGTTAGCGAATGGATATTGCAATCTTTCAATATCGCTGGAGTTCCAAGAGCTTTCACCAATTGAAGGGCTGCAGAAGGTGAGACAACACAGTGATTTTCAAGATACAAGATTCTGCAGTTCACATTAAATTTTTCAATCCCATCGTATTTATTGCTTCCCCTTCTTTCTTTTTACGATTTTGAACGCTTTTTCAAGGGCAAATGAAAAAAATTACTTTCCTCCATTTTCTTCCTTTTACAAGGGTGTGTAGTGATAGGACAAGGTGTAGTGGCTTTAAACTGAAAGAGGGTAGATTTAGATTAGATTTTAGGAAGAGATTCTTCATTATGAGTGTGGTGAGACACTGGCACAGATTTCCTAGAGAAGCTGTGGCTGCCCCATCCCTGGCAGTGTTCGAGACTAGGTTGGACAGGGCTTGGAGCAGTCTGGGATAGTGGAAGGTGTCCCTGCCCGTGGCAGGGGAGTAGAATGAAAAGAGCTTTGAGGTCCCTTTTAACCCAAACTGTTCTATGATTCCGCTTGCCATCTTTTTGTCCTGTAAGTCTCTCTTTTCCTAGTACAACAAAGGTTTGAAAAGCTTTAAAATGTTTCACTTAAACTGTAGCTGCATCCTACCTGCTGCAATCTTTTGCCCCATTCTTTTCCCTCCCAGTGCAAACATGGTTTAGTCTGATTCTTTATACACCCCATCTTTGACTTCAAGGCCAACATTTGAACTACCACTCATGTCTTTTCCTTGTTGGGAGTCACTGAATGAGCTGTTTGCAGTCCCTCTCTGAAGAGTATCTCCTCTAGGTTTGTCCTAGGTCCTTTCCATGCTTGTCCTGACCCCTTGTACTCAGTACATTCTCTTCCTCCTCTTTGTACTGCCAGCTGCCTCTAGTACTGTTTACTATATTTTTCTTTTTGAAATCTTGCCCCTTTTTTTTTTCCTTCTTTGACTGTTCTCTCCTCCCCCTCCTGTCTTACTTGCTTTTTATTTGGAAGATGATCTTTCTACTTCCAGCTTTTTTTGTGAAGATTTGCAGGACCCTGTGCTTGCTTTAACGCTCTCTTCCTCTTTGCATCTTGTTTCTGGAGAATCAGAGTTCCAAATAAGAGTGGAACTATCGTATTTAAACTGATGACTCACAGCATATACTCTGTGTGCTCTGGATCCAGTACCATCTGTCCCAGCTAAAATGTTGGCTTGTTTGACATCTTAAGATTGCGTAATTGTCATCTTAAGCTTAATGAGTCTAAAACAGAGCTCTTAATGTTGTTTCCACCCACTTCCTCTTTTTGATGTCTGTGGACACACGCTGGCATCCCGAATGGTTATTGACAAGTAAATAGTGAGATGTAATTTATTGCTTCTTATAAAATGGTCTGTAGAGAAGTTGTAATAAAAACAGCAGTGAAAGGGCAATGCAAGAGTATTGACCTGCTTATGAAATAAGTTATGTTCTCCTATGCAATATTAATTTTCCAGTTTGAATGCACAAATAGATTTAGTCTGGTTATGGGATCGCATTTTCTGTAGACTTCTGCATGGGACCAGCCAGCACACAGGTTAGCATTTTGTGATGACTGATTGAATCTATATGGATTTTTTCCTTCTTTTTAAAGTAATATGTTAGTTAACGATTTCTTCTTCTTTTCGTCTCCCTGCAGTTCATGAGTACTTAAGCATGTACGAAAGGATTGCACTAATTATAGTGAGGAGTTTGGACCTAATGACCATGTGCTTCATTCAGAGAGGATAAAAATAAATCCTTGGCAGCTGGATTATTAGGAAAACCTGTCAGTGTATAGAACTGTGAGACAGGGATCCCAGGGAAGTGAGGAACATGTGGTATTTTACTTTGTTTTACGGAAGCAGAAGAGAAGTTGTGTGAACAGATGTACTGTTGGCATTTCTGACTTCTTCACTGTGTATTCTTTTAGAGCAATATGTTGTACTGGAAAGGTGTATGAATGAGGTAGTAAGAGTGTACTTATTTATGCCATTTGTATAATTTTAACATCTAGCAAATTGTTTTTAATTGCATATGACTTCCTCCTTTTAATTTCAACAATTTCATGGGAAAACTTAGTATTGCAAATTTTTTTGGACAGCAGTGTTTCCTCTTAGTGGGATAGACGTACAAAATCCACTAGAAAACCATGTGTTTTGTGGTCCTCTGAGATTTGCCTGAAGAAGGAAATGGCTTGACCTATTTGGTTGCTATGAAGTAAAAACATTCTTGTTCTCTCTCTCTTCTTTTTTTTTTTTGGTGAACATCTGTGTCACATTTATTTCATTACTTTCTGAGCTTCTTTAAGCATATGATTTGCTAATAGGAAGTTTTATTTAAGGAAAGTAAAGTGATACATAACTGCTTCTGCAATTTCATTGAATTTCTGATATCTGCTTATAAATAGGTATGATATAAGTGGGTAGGTTTTCCAGTCCAAGTTGATGTGTTGAAAAGCAAACACAAATGTTATCTAGTATTTACTAGGAAAAAATTGTTTGACAGATTCAGTAGGATCTCATGGAGTTAACAGGAAATGTTGCATGCTGGAACCTTGGGAAATCTAAATCATAATCTCCTCTAGGATTTGAAGATGTTTTGATTTAATTTTTCAACAGGTTGGCTTTCTTAGTGTGGTTTTAGTGATTAGCCTCATTTTCAGATGTTTGTTATAAAAAGAAATAGTTATCTTATGCCAGGTGTATGGACAAATTGAAGCTGGTTCTCGTATTTAGCAGCATAATGTGAATTGTCCCAATGAGGATAATTTTATTGATTTTACTAACAATTCTTCTGAATTCCGTAAGAAAATTGTTCAACAAGAATCTAAGATCAGTCCATTTGTGAAAATTGAATCTGAATTCTGATCTGGCTTTTGCTGTCATGTCCAAGGACTGGATTTTGAGGAGCTGCTGCTGTTCTTGCAGATGCAGGCTCTTAATAAAAAATGGAGAAACCGGTATTGATTTTTAGATGAAATATGTTGAGTGTCTTAACAAAACAAAAAAGCTGTGTGAAAATGATGAACTGTGAGTCTGCTGATCTCAGGGTATGGAAGAGGCTGACAGTAACTGTGGGAATTAGTTGTGGTGGCCCTTCTATCCAGGTGCTAGTTCTCACACAGCTTGTAGGAACTTCTTCTCAGTCAAATTAGATTGAAATTGAGTGCTGTGCAAGGCTTACTTTGGCAGAAAGAGCTGATGGGCAGGAAAACATGTGTCCAATGTCTTTTGTGCTCACTCTTGTTCTCACACACATGCATGCACAAAACAAGGCTGAAAAAAGTTAGCATATGCAAGTAAGGGAACTGCCTCACACTTTTCTCTCAGAGGAACTGTGAGATGTAATCTCTTAATAGTTCATCTCTGCAGTTCATGCAACTGCCTCATTAGTGGGACTTATAGAATGCAGATTTTAATTTTTTTTGTTTGTTTTAGTATCTGATTCATATTGCAAAGTACCATTGATGCTGTTTTCTTGTTGAATTCCAAGTATTCAAGAGCCTGTTTGCTGTTACATTTTTGCTTTCATGTACTGTAGATATCACGTTCCTTAATAAGGTCCTTGTTTAGCTCACAATCAGTGTTGTCTGTAGAGTCAAATTCTGACATAAACAGATCCCATTGCCTTACTACAAGAGAGGGGGAGTTCTCAAAAGGGGTATTTGTAGTTGCATTGGGTACTATAAAATAAGGCATTATGGTTGCTTGAGGCAGTTTCTTACATTCAGTAGTCAGATTCCAAGTAAGTTTTTTTGTCTTTCTTACTCAAGTGAGTTTGTCCTAATGAACTTCCTGCCCAGTCGTTCTGTTGCACTGAGGAGGAATTTTCCCACCAGACCATGTACTCTGAGTACAACTTTGACCACTTGCAAATGCGATTTTTGAATTTGTAAAGCTGCTGCATGTTTTTGTTCCAGTGTCTTGCAACTGCCCAGCCAGGGGATGTGGAGGAAAGTTTTTTTTCCCAGGAAGCTGAGGTTAAACCACAGTGGCCATAAGATGAGATAGTGGCTTTGTTCAGGACAAACTCCATTCCTGGGGAAGAATTTTGCAAGTTAAATGTATTCTCTGGCCATGAAACCCCTCATGTATACACGACAGGGGCTGGGTCCTGCACAGGAGCATTCTCAGTCTTTCTTGAGAAGACCAGAAGGACCTGACCCCTCTCTTGTTGATGTGCAGTGCTCCTCTGGCTCTGATCCAGGCAGGAGCTGCCGTGTGCAAACCCTGCTTGCTGATGAGCCATTGTAGTAGATCTGTGAATAGATCTGTGGACTTCACTGCGTGGGTTAGGTGAATGGGCATCTCTCTGTTGCTTTGTGGTTCTCCCTTTACATTTTTCTTATTTTTAGTTCAATTTTTAAATTTATTTTTTCTTTTCTTTTAACTGAAAGGGTTCTGCTTGGTACCCACCCAAAACAAACACTTTATATTTCAGAGGTTTGCCTTCAAGAGCCTCTATCAGGCTGAAATAATTCTTGGTATAGTCTTGTATTTTGTAAACCCAGTATATACTAATTGGAGAAACCTCACTTTGCGTGTGGTATCTGTCATGTAAATGCATAAATGAGTAGTCCATATTATGGCAGTATATGTTTATAGACTCAAAAGTAACTGTGTTATTTTATAGAACTTTTATTATTATTTAACTTCCTCTTCTCCAATTCAGTTTTGACCTACTGTACCCTTTTAGTCATTAAAATTATCATATCATGTGGTTGCAGCATTTTTAAGCAGCATCCAATATTCATCTGGGGACAGGGAGAGTATCTGTGCTTGTGTTCCCACCATCTCTTATCAGTTGTGCCACTATCCCTGATTTGCAGTTTGTAGATTAGCTATTTCCTAAGTGGAAGTTGAAACTGGTAGCCAAGGCTAGTCAAAGTTTAGGGAATTGGCTCCAATTGTGTCTATGAAAACATTTGCAGTCACAGAAGGGAGAGAGTAAAAGGTTCCAGGTATGTGTGAGCAGTTTATTCTTTGTGTAGATGTTGCTGATTAATTCTGTAGTCTGGGAATCTCTGGCTGGGTTTTAAGCCTGTGTTCTATGTACTATGTGTGGTCAGCCTTTCTAGGCAGCTGACATTTCAGTTTGCTGTATGTGTTTGAGCAAGGATAGATGAATGGAACATATGGATTTGATTTCTTTTTTTGGCGATAGGAAGTGGATTTTTGTGCCTTAAATATAGTAACTTTCTTTTTTTAAATATCTGAGCGGAAGCTTCCCCACTCCCAGTGAGATTTTTTTTTTTTTAATAAGAATACATGTAACTTTCTTCACTCTCATTTTGTGCAATCTAAGCTGGAAAGACTGCAGCGTTTAGTCTTGGTCTTGTACCAATAAATGACATAGTATCACATGAATGTTTTAAAAGATTAGGTGCTATTTTATAAGAGCAAACATAAAAAAAAGGACTGGTTTAAGTCCTTCCACTGTAAATTCACTGATACTCAAAGTAAAGAGAGTGCATTATGTTATTGTTCTTATTCTGCTGAAAACTTATTTATTTTCCTTTTGTCTCTTCTACCTGAGTGGTAAACCTAGAAAAGTAACATGTATTATGAAGGGGAAAGGTTGGGTGAAATTGGTAATCCAAATTAAATACAAATAATACTCTCAAGTTTATAGAGCCTGTGGGTGGGTGGACTTGGCAGATCTATCCATTGTGGTATGTTAGACTTGAAAGAGCATATGGAGATGATTATTTTCTGGCATTTTGTAGTAAAAGTTTTTGAAGAAGGAAGTTTTAATTTTTTTAAATTTAAATTATTTTTTTCTTTTTAGAAATGAGGTGAAAAATAGGAAGAATAACATTTTTTTGCGTTGAGTAGTAAAATAGTTTGTTGTAGTAGCATATGAAAAAACAATTTATTCAAAGGTAAGCTGCTAAAAGAAATTCTCCTACTGTTTTCTATTGGCTGTCTTGTTTTCTGAAGGCAGCCAAAGACCCTGTGCAGCTGGGACTAATACAGGATCCAGCTGTAACTTTTTTTTATTGTTGTTCAGATGTCCGGTGATGGTCAGATCTAAGTTATTGTGTGGAAATTCAGTAAAGGAAAAGGGTAGGGTGGGAAAAAAGTGACTCTCCATAAAAGTATTCCAGTAAAAGCAACAGGAACTAGGAGTATCCATTTCAGGACTCTGCCATAAATCCCATCCTGAAATACTTAAACGCCTTCAGATTTTGCTGTAGACTTCAAGTCCTCTAAGAGTTTTTGGTTAATTTTTTAAACAGAAATGAAGTTAGCTGGTTGGAATGGGAAGGTGCCTTTGCTTTCAAATTGCTTGATGGAAGAAGATACTGTTTTTTCTTCATAGTACGAGGTTCTAGTCTCTCTACTCTCTTTACAGTATTGGTGCAGTATGTAGTGCTACAACGTGGAGTAGATCGAACAGGTTTGGTTTCATTTATGCTGTGTTTTGCTAGTCTTTGTTTTACAGAACCTAGGGATATAAGAAGGGGAGAAGCCTATTATTTTTCTATAGAATTTGGTTTACCTTTGGTGTATTTGGTGCTTCCAACTCTGTCTTTTAGGTATCTGCTTCCTTTCCAAGTCTTCATTCCAGGCTTAGCTTGCCGAGGGAGTCCATCAAATAGCTGCCTGAATTTCAGAGTTCTTTTACTGTTACTCCAAACCTTTAATTTTGAATGTCACTACTCAATCAGTTTGTAATTACACTAGCCTAATTTAAGAAGTTTAATAACAATAGTATACAAATTATAAGTCCTGATTGACTGAAAGAGCTAGCTTCAAATACTATAAGTGATATCCATCAATACTGACAGTGACATGAATTTTAAAACATAATTATTGCCTCAGACATAACCTGGATATTGCATTTCTTTCCAACCTTAATTGGTTGTTGATATTAATTTTTTTTTGTGGGGGGAAAAAGAAAAAAAGAAGTGTGAAGATTTATGGTGGGTCTGTCGGCCGTGGGATAGCCTGGCACTTTGCCCCTCAGCCCTAGAACAGCATAGCAGCAACAACTTATTTTCCTTCCTGAGCAAGTAGGAGCTGATCTCTGGCTTCAAAGTGGAAGTGAAATGCGGGCAAACACTGTGCTTTGGAGGCAAAACACTTCTAACACAAACCAATTGCCAGGCAAAAACATCTGTGATGTCCTTTTGCATATAATATTTTAAATGGGTACCATGCAAATAATTTGCTTTACCTTTTTTTTTCTTTTTGACGTTTGCAAGAATTAAATAACCGGTACGACATTTTATCCTTGTTTAGTGAGAATGGTAGTCAGAGTTCTTTCCTCCCAATTTTTAAAGGCTGTGATTTTTATATGAATTGTGACATGCCCGAAGAAACCTCTTTCAGTTAGTTGTTTTCTTGAAGTGGAGGTCAACTTCCAGTGCATTTTGCAAAATTGGTTTTATGTAGACTCTGCCGATGTCAAAGACCATTAAAATACAGCAACTAGGATGAGAAACTTGGCTTACAGATTTGCTTTAGGATGTTTTGGCTGTATTCATGACACATAAGGAAAATTAAGAAAATATTTGTGGCTTGAGAATAAAATCTGCCAGCTAAGTTGAAGAAAGTAGTGTGATAATGTCTTGCGTCTTGGAGAGAGAGAGAACACTGCATTGCAATTATTGCTGTATTGTATTTTTCTCTGGAGCTCATATGGACTTAGGAGATGATTTTTCTAATGTGATGGGAGAACATCAAAAGGTCCTTCTCACATTGGAGGAATAATAGTACAACAATTCTAGTGAAGTTTTGGCTTTTCACTACCTCATTTTACATTTTGAAGAAAGGGTTTCCTGCTGAACAAACACATGTTAGTCTGATAGCATTTTCCTGTATTTGAATTGTGAACAGTCAAATGACTCAAAAAAATTTATGTTGAAGTAGATACAGGGTTTTAGCATAGAATATGTGCATACAATAAATCTATTCAACTAATCAGTCTGCTTCCTTTTTCTCCCACCCCCTTGCAGCTGGAAGTTCATCAGCTTCTGCTACTATATCTAGCTTCCTCTCGAGGCTTTCTGGGGTAGAGTTAACAGTGGTGGCAGGCATTAGTGAACAATGTCGTGATTATATTCTGTGGGTCTGTATAAGTTCTCATTTTCCATTGCTGCTATTTCTAATGGAAAATGTGTCATCTATTTAGTATGAGCATATTATGTGTGCTGTGCAAAGTTGCATGCTGCAGGGTTTAGTGAAAGCATATACATGATCATTAAATCAGTGTAAAATATTTTTAGATTTCATTAGTGACCAATTTGGCATTTAAAATGGAAAATTTATGATAAGGTTTTATTTTCATAAGATCTTAGCTAGGATAACACAGGATGGCTGGACTTTCACTGTTAGTTAGTTTGTAATTAATTACGCTTTGAGGTTCTTTAGTGTACATTACGACATTGTTTTGAGGTACAGCTGTGGAAGAACTCAAAAAAAGAAAAATTAGATGCTTCTAGTTGTCTGATCAGTTGTGAACTTCATGATAAAATACTTGCAGTCAGATCTAATGGAATCTAACAGCCTGACTAAAAACTTCTGTAACTGATTTTTGTTGACCTATTTTCTCTAAAAAATCACAATGTAATCTTTCAGAGCCAGCTTCTGGTCGTTTGGAGATACTTGTTAAACATCTGCAGGGTCAGTTGGGTATGGCACTTGGGTGTTCTGGTCGAGCTTCAGATACTTCCAACAAAGTTTCAAGGTCCACTTTATTAAGACATTTAAAAGATGGTAGAATAGATGCTACGATTGAAGAATCTTTCAAAAGTAGTTTTTGTATGATTTTCAAGTGGACTGTCAACTGCTGCCTGTAGATGTATATCAGGATTATTGGGGACAAAGGTCTAGGCTTCTTAGTGCCACTGCTTCTATTACCAACCACTTCTCTCAGTGTTCAAGAAATCCTTAAAGCAATAGTTTACCTGTGAATGGTATTCTCCAGGTGTTTTTTACTTGCTGCTGCATTGTCCATGTCTGTGATACACAGGAGAATTTCTGAACTGCACGAGTAAGTTTTCCCACTGTTCAGTATGGGAGCTGTGTCAGTAGAGCTGCAGACACTGTTGCTACAGGCTGCTTAACAGAAGTTATAGCTTGGTATTTCTGGTTGCCCTGAGGCAAATTTAGGATAATTGCAAGTATGTTAATATGAGTCAGATTTTTTCAGTCTTACACAAAGTTTGTCTTTGTATAATGAAAGCTTGTGCCAGGTAGAGCACTGCTCTGAAGGCACTACCTCTTTGGAAGGGTGCTTGGCAGAGGCTACATCTGACCACACTGTCAATGGAACTGGTATGTGCAGGTGAAAAAATCAGGATTTGCTGTAGGTTTTACTCATTTAGAAAGTGGTATCTTTTATTATTACCTTTTGTGCCATGTTGAGGGGTAGCAGAACTAAAACATACAGTCTGACTCAATTGTTTCCCAGTCAACAAAAATGTTTCCTGTTTGAGCCTGACAGGATGAAGTGGAAATCGAAGAAAGAATGTTTATTAATAGGAGCTGGTGGACTTAAAAATGAGATTGAGGGTTGAATACCAGTTAGTTGCTTACGTTTTCAGGGAAAATGCTGAATCTCAGAGACATTGGGAGTAATAAAACAAAATTGCTTAGATCTTTGAAGTTCTATGGATATGATTTTTTTTCTTGTTAAGTACTTAGCTGAGAAAAATGACTAAGTTATTTGAAAATAAAGTACAAAAGATTATGTGTTCAGATTATTTTTCACTGATCTCTGGAAGGAATGCAGTGATTTTGCCAGTAAGGGGCAGAGAAAACAGCTTAGAAAGGGCAATGTAATATTTCAGCAGATTTAGTTGAAACAGTTGGGGAAAGTTTAAATAGGAAGAATGTATTTATTCAAATGAGTTTCTGATCAGAATGCCAGGAGGTCTGCCTGGAGTATGAAAAATCTTTCTTTTTGTAACATATAACTTATGTCTGTACTTAGAAGAATTTCAGCAGATGTTGAATGTGCTCTATTTTGGAAGTATGGTGAGGCAGATTTGGTATGACTGCTGATGGTCTTTTGCCAAGCAAAGAATGAGAGACCCGGGGGTCTGACCCTACGGTAAGTGGATCCGTCCAACAGACTTGTTATCGGCGGGCCAGATAAAAAGCTCTTTTATATCTGAATTAGTGACCTGTCAGGCTAATTGTTTCATGGTGTGATGGCAGCCAACAATGCACAAAAGCTGAGTATACTCTTTCCTGAGGAATCTGAAAATGCTTCGCAGTCTTAAACTAAGCTTTGCTTATTCCTTCACCAACAAATCTGTGAGTAAATTCCTGACTCTCTCTGTGCCCTCTCAGAGGCACACTCTGTGCCTCTCTTCAGGCAGTGGGACCAATGGGCCTGTTGATGTAATAGTAAGAAGCTGGAGCAATTCAGGCCTAAGACAGCCAAGAAGCAGGTTACTGTATTGGCTGTAGCACATCTCTCTCCGAGTACTGCAGCTCAGTGGTTTCCATAGCAGGTACTGGGGTTACTTTCTTTGGAGGAGACTGCAGGAATTTTGAAGGCTTACCCAACATCAGACATCACGTTGTGCACAGAGTGGTGCATCCTGGAATCTGTCTTGTTTTGGGTGAATGTGAATGCTGCTCGAGCAGTTACTTGATAGATGAGCAGTCCTGCGTGGCACTCTGTAGCTGCCTTTGGAGACATTCCTCAGGGAAGGAAGATTGCTTTCAAATCCAGCAGTTGCTCCACCTCCTTCAGTGTGCAACTGATCTTGGAAAATGAATAAATAGAAAGCTTCTGCAATACTCTTCTGAAATCTAACTCCAGAGCTGTGTCAGACAGGGATGGGGGAAGGGGAAAAATGAACTTTGCCTTGCTTTTTCTGAAAATTGGATTGCGTGCTTTAGAAACAGCCGGCAATCCTAAGTAACGGCTAATGCTGCTCACTAATGAGTGCAGTGCTGTGAGCAGATCCCGTACTGCCAAGAGTAGATGTTACTGGAAATTTGTGACAGAAAGCCCGTCTGAGCCCCAACTGTTTTGCTGGGAACACGGTAGGTCTGATGAGCTGTGCCTGAATATTGAGCAGGATTTGGGGGTATTGCTGGCGGCTGACCACAGGGTCTGGGCTCCAGGACCCCCCTGCAGCTGCTCAGCGACATTCCTGTCAATTTTCCGTGCTGCTACTCGAAATGGATCTGACAGGAATGTCTGCTACTACTCTGGTGTGTTTGCTTTTCAAGTCTATTTTCCAAGGTCTATCCTAGGAAAAAATGTAGGTGCCTGCCAGCCAACCATTTCCTCTTCCCAGTAACTCCGGGTGACTGGGGGAACACAGCCCTTCTGTAAGGGTAAAGCTGAAACACATTGCTGCAAAACTCTTATGCTTTTTTCCTTCTCATACCATTTCGAAAGCTGAAGGAATTGGTGGTTTTGTTTGCCTCTTCCTCACGCAAGGTGTGATGAAATGATCTCTGCTTTCAGGAGGAGTTGTCCCATCCTTGGTCCGAGGTGCTTGGATCCTGGAGCTGAAAGAAGTCTAGACTGGCAGCAGGACGTATGTGGTTGGTTCAGTTGTGCACAGGGACTACTGGGAGTTGTGTACCAGTGGGAGATGGAGTGTCCCTGCTTTCCTTTTCATCCACACGTACTCCTTGGGATGGTTGGGAGAAAGAGCCCTGTCCTGACCGACAGGGAAAAGAAGTTGATGGAGGGGTATTTGTTCTCCTGTCAGTAGTTTAAGCTTTGCCTCACACTCTACAGAGTTGCTGGGAGTCATCCCAAATGCACTGCAGGGAACACAGAACCGAATCCTGGGCAGTGGCTGCAGTACTTCGGGCAATCCAGCTTCCCAGTCTGTATGGGCTCCCGCACTTGTTCCACTTGTTTTCCATCAGCAGTCTGAGCAGGTCACTCTCCTGTGCTGGTCATCCGAAGAGTTGTTTAAAGCCGAAGTGTCTTTTAATTCCTGTCGGAGTTGCCTGTATGCTTGGCTCAATCAGAAGTGAACTGTGCTGTCATAGAAATTACTCATGGGACCATCCAGTCCCTTTCTATCCAATTCTTTGTATAAGTCTGTCTAGTAATATGCTACAGTTATATTGGGCAAAATCATAAATGCCCCAAGTAAAAAGGTACATCCTGCTTCTATTGTGTGGCTTAAAAGATCTTACTTGTGGAAAGCTATTGCATCTACACATTTTAATTTCAGAATCTTCTCTTTTTGCTGCAGGCAAGCAAAATCCACTGCTCTTTTGCTGCCCTTTCTTTGCTCTGTTGTGAATGAAGGGTTTCAGTTAAAGACATGATATCTCTAATGTGCCACTTAGCTATGCTGTGCATAGTTGGCATGGTGATCTGTTCCTTTCACCTCCTAGACAGTGTTGAGGGGGAGCCCTGATTTCCTTCCCAAGACTCCCACTTGAAAAGTGGCTGTTGTTCTGCATTGCAAGTGGATACATAATGTGCTATCAGCTGTTGTCCGTGGTCTCCCCGGGTGTTATTGCAGGATCATTCTCTTGCTCAGGAGGTGCTAAAATTTTTTGTGACCTGGATCTTGCCACGAAAGTGTACAAAAGAAATTCAGAATTTGCAGACTTTCACTCTGTAAAGACTAAATTTGTGTTAATGCGTACTATAATACAGTGTGCTCTAAGCAAAGGCTTTCAAATGCAAACATCAGAGAAAATTTGATTTCAGCTATGGCACTACATAAGTTCCCCATTTGTTTCTCCAGTTTTGCACATACAAGTGCTCCACAGAGAGAAAATTATTACTGAGCTTTCCCAAAATTATTTATCTGTGAGACTCTGCCTTGCAGCATACATAATGAGGAGGGGAAAAAATAACTTGTTTCTGTTTGACAGTATTTTGTTGGTATGATGCAACGTAAAGAAAAGGCTTGAGGCCACTTTCTTTTGGAAGAGTGATATCTGTATTTGTAGTGGTGGTATTACTGCACGAAGCTGATTCTGATCACCCTTCCTCATTATTTGCTGTGCAGAAAAGAAATGAGATGCAATTGTTTTCCTGAAAAGCTGAAAGCAGAGTAAGAAAACTTTAAGGCAGTATAAATGCCCCACTATCCCTAAGCCAGCAGGACAATACCAGACTCTGCATTTTTACTTACAGTGCTTGGCACTGGACAGCATTGCATTTGTCCCACATTACTTCGATGTTACTGTTTTCCATGTTGGAAGAGGACTGAGACGTTAAGATGTGATAGTGTGACAGCGTGTAGCTGTAGCACTGAAATCAGAATGGCGATTCACCAGGGTTCCTGAATAGTAATTGGTAACTGATGCTGATGAAGGCACTTGTTACACTGGGTAGTATTTCCTGTATCTGTGCTAATCTGTTCATAGCCCTCTCTGAAACACGTACCACTACAGTGTGGCCAACATCTCCCTTTTAAATTTCCACATTAGCTGGCATAAAATTTTTCTGCGCTTCTTAAATATGCATGGATATGCATATTTTAACACTTTATATTATTAATGCAAGTATTAATGTATTTGGGTAAGAGACTGAGAATGCTAAGTTAAACTCAGCTTTCTTTTCATATTCAATAATTCGTATTTACATATTTTAGAAAGAAAAGTTGGCCTAGAAGCATCTTCTGATCTTGAAGCAAGAGTAGAGTGACTTCAAAAGAAAAATGCTTCTGAAAGGAAATCCATGGTTATCTATTATTAATATCAGGTTGAACTACTTTTAGTATTTAGAGAATACAGCCTGTAACGGTGGGATTTTGGGGCTGAGCTAAGCTGGTTTTAGGGCTGGCTGACCTCAAGGGGGTTGCTGTCCCCTGTACCTTCGTGCTGCCAGGGGTTTCTGCTGTGCCTGTTCTGTTGTCTTGGGCAATTCTGTGGTCCCTTGGTGGATTTGTCCTGCTAAACTGGGGGAAAAAAACAAACCCAGAAAAAAACCAGAGTCCAGGCATCAAGTGGCAAAGCAATGCAGGACCATAAAGGAGCAAGTACCAACTCATTACCTGTGGAATCTTCCTCAGACCCTTCTTCTTTCTCCCCAAGTGATGCTCCTTTATTTGACTGAAAGTGGCTCTTCTATTTAGCTGTTGCAAAACACTTGGTTTCCTAATGGAAATACGTAAAAACCTTGAAATAAGACGCGCTATAGAATTAAAGCAGGTAAGTGTAATGTAAACGTTACCTTCAGTACTGCCTGCTCATGAAAAAGAGAGCACGGACAGTAAAAAAGAAATACGCATTAACTTAAACACACCCTGCTTTCTGATGGCCAGTGTCTTGTGTCAGAGGCCTAATTAGGAGCTAAAAAGCAAGGGAGGTGCCTCTCCAGTTTCTGTGGGTATATCTGTATGGGAAGGTGAAGATCTGGAAGTTGCTGTAAAGCACCTCTTTGTGCTTTGGTGCCGTTAAGAAGGGCAGCCCATCGCTCCCAGGCAGGATTAGCAGCTCATGCGAGAGCTCTGGGAAGCTTTTATACTCCCTGTTCCCTGCACAGCTGTCGGTGCTCGTGTTCTGTGCACACGCAGTTTGTAAAGACACATCTGCTGTTGCTGCTGACTCCTCTTCCTTTTGTGCTCTACAGACAGAGACGTTTGCAGGTACCGTGGCAGGGCATGTCAGTTGTGACATCTGAAATCAGATGGTTTTTCGAAAGCAGGTAAAATTTCCCTTCCCTCCAAATCAGTGTTATCTGGACCCTGATTTTGAACCATTTTGCACAATTTTGCAGCTGCCTACTTTCTGCTTGACTAGAGATGCTAACACATTAACAAATTATGTAAGGCTGTTTCTGACCAGAACAAAAACACAATCTTGCGTTATTTGAAGCAATCCTTATGGATTATAAGAAATACTGTTTGTTTTTTACAAGAGATGATTGCACACTTGATGGTACGATCACCTGCTGGACCATTTCTATATAGAATAAAAAACGTATTTCATATTTCCAATTTTTTATGCTTTCATCTGTTTAAAAATAAACCCTACACAAATGTGTATCACTGATATAATAAACCTGCTTTGCAGTGAAAGTAAAAGGAAAAAAATCTTGAAGGTGTAGCAGGTCAGAGGGAAACTATTTCCTCTAAATTCCTGAAAATGTATTTTTATGTGGTAATAGTATTAATATTTTTAAGGTTCCCCATCTTCCTATTATTAGAAGCACAAAATGATAATATCTTAACTCTAACTTTCCTGCAACGTATGTCCTTATCCTAGAGGAAAAAAAAATGTTTTCAGGAACATCTTGTAATGGTGTGATTTCCAGCAGCTGAACAATGAGAATGATGGATGTGCGTTGGAGGTTCTCTTCTGGCTTTGGCCACTGATGTGATTTCTGGCCACAGAGTCCCTTGTGATTGAAAACTCAAAATAACTCTGCAAGCCGTGGATTCTGTCCTAGATTCCTCATACCACCAACTGGTGATTTTTTTTGTGTGTGTGTGTGTGAAAGGATGTTGTGTACAGGATTATTTCCCCTCTTAATGCAAGTGTCATTGCTCCTATGCTGGAACATGCTCAGCAGAGACTAAAAAGCAGATTCACATAGTAAGGTAGTTAAGCAGCTAAATGCAGCTGGTTTTACTGATTGAATTTAATGTAGATACAGTTTGTTTCTGCACTGTGAAGTGAATCCATTCAGAAGGATGTCCTCCTACGAAAACTTCTATGGAATTTTTAATAGCCACAAGTAGTTGGAGCACTGTTTATACATCTTGTCTGAAAGCTGGAAAATGTTCCTGTAATCAAGTTTTAAAAAAAGGGAGCGTGTAGGGGGGAAAGGAAGAGAGAACAGCCTGAGAATATCCGTTGAGGCAAATGTCCTGAGACAATCAGATTTGTTCTCAGAGATGAATGTATGTTATTTTAAAGGCCAGAAGAAACATGTCTACCCATTTTGTGTATGGGTGAGGAAAGGTTTGTTTAGTTTTGAGCCTTGCATTGTGTAAATATCTTTACACTTGCAAGATGTTTCAACTGTAGCAAAATTAAATTCCATCTAATTGTTCTTTGCTTGGAATGCAAATAGAAGACCACTAATTTGAGACTGACACAGAAGAAGGAAAATGTTTATCTTTATGAAACCAAGAAGTGAGCTGAGCAATGAGAGTCAGGGTGTTGTATTGCTTCGTAAGTGGGGTTACAGAATTAGTGTTTTGTCTGTTAGATATTGTTAGATGTTTGCTTTCTGCTGGTCGTGGATATTTTAGTGTGTCCTCTTGAGAGACTGAACTCTGAAGTCAGCTGAAGGGGTCGAGTGAGATTGCTTTAGACTTTGGCTGGTGGCTGGCAGTCAAAAGGCTCGTAAGTGAAGTTAAACACAGGAGTTTTGCTTCTTGTGATGATACCATTGGACAGCTGGAAAAATTTTAGGTTTTGCTACTGGAAAAGATGAAGGTATCATGGTTATGGACTCGGAAAGTACTAGATTTCTGTTTCCTATTATGGGATTTGCTCCTATTTTCATTAACCTGTGGGAACTTTCCTTGCAAGCTGATCTGTTGCAGTTCTTTCTCAGTCTCTAAAAGCTTTTGGGTTTTTTGGTACTTGCTAGCTCAAAAATGCTCATATGGAGAGCTGTGGGATAATGCTCTTCTTTGGATATTGTACTTGGGCTGTCCATAATGGACAATTATTTAACCAAGTGACATCACAACTGATGCACAGTACACTGATTTCTGTGGTGAGATGCAGCTTGTTTGTTTTCCCTAACCATGGTATAGTAAACAGAGCTGTATTAAAAGTGTGTTCCAATAAGTGTTAGTTTACAGGATATTCATTTAAGTACATTTAGTTCAGTTACAGGAATTGAACTCTATAGGCCAAGTTGGAATATATTAAATATTTTTCTGTTTTTTCTGTTGGTGGTAGGAGTAGTATTGCAACATATATGGTGTTGTGTGTTTGTTCCTTTCTGTTCGGCCAAGAATATAATTTGTATTTTCAACGACTTTGTTCCTCATAAATAAAGTATCAGTAGTATATTGACTTTCTATTTAGTAGTACATGAAGCTCTGAAGTTCTAGAAAAAGGAAATGCTCTCCCTGTAAGCTAAAAGGTTTTCACAGAAATGACTTACATTAGAACATTGTCTTTATTTAAAGATTAGAAGATAGCGTGAACGCATGCTGCAGCTGTAGCTTGTTCACTGTACTGAAATGCTTTTGTTCTTTTTTAGTATTTAAATGTTCATGCTAACTCCTCCCATCCTGTCTGCTTTGTGTTTAGATTGGTGAAAGACAAAAAACCTCAGAAGTGACTCAGAGAGGGCAGCTAGAAAATTTGTTTTACAGAACAAATACATGGTATGTGCTCCATGAGTTGTTCTGCGTGGGGGATTATGTGAACACGAGGTTGAAAAAGAAGTGCTCCTGCTGCTGGAGGCAAAAGGGTGGCCTTGGAAGGGGCCTTGCCAGAGCAGACCATCTCTTACCGTGTACCTGCAGTGTTTGCTTAGGACTGTAAAGATGTTTTAATCCGCCGTTGTGTGTTGCCCTCCTGTGTTAATATTTCAAAAGCCTTAATTGAAATACAGAAATACTGTTAGCCTTTGTTTTAAGACAGAGTTGAAACAGCAGGGATGGACATAAAGTCATGTGGCCTCCTGGAGCAGACACCTTTCAGGCTGTGATGCCACACGAAGTCTCTTCAGAAACTTTCTTTTGGTGCATTCATTTTCCCACTGCTGTGGTTTCTACAGCATAAACAGCAGCACTGGAGAAGGGAGGCAGTGATGGACAACCAGTAGAAGGATGATGATAAGGCAAGCATCTTCAGTATCCCACAGAGGCCAATTTGTGTGACTACAGGACAGTGCACTTGGGGAGTGATCCTGGCGAGTCAGTCATCCCTTCTCTGTGCTGGTAGTGTGAGGGGAAGGAAAATATTGTCTATACCAAGAGTTTCCAGAAGTTGAGCAGTACTGTAACTCCCACTCAGTTATATCCTGACTCTTCTATTGTTGTCAAAAGATACTGAAATATTTTGGCTCTGATATTTAAATACCGTTCTTTAAAGATGTTGCATTAATGTCCAGTTTTATCTAAGTGCTCTCCAAGTGCAGAATCTTCTTTTCCAGCAGACTGCTTGTCTTGTATCTGGCAGATAAATACTTGATGTTATTTCCTAATGCAAAACGTAGTCTGACTCCATTTAGCTTTTTTCCTTTCTGTCTAACAGCATCATTAATTATACTGTGAGGCTTGTCTCTACTGTGGCTGTGATCAGAGGAGAGGAAAACACAGCAGACAGTATTTGGATGCTGTAGGAAAACACTGAGGTGTTTGATTTCTCTTTTTTTGTGGGTTGCTTGCACGTAGAAAACTGTTACAATTCGTGTTGATTCCAAGAAAGCAATTTCACTTGTTCCAGATATTCCAAACCTGTCCCAAGGAGCCTTCACTGCACAGTAGAGTAAGGGAGAAGAAACTGCAGTACCGCTCACTGGTGTGCAGTCTGGGAAGGGCTTGTGGTAGCAGCTAATTCAGAGGTTTTGTAACTCAGCTCGAAGAAAAAGCAACACCATCTATTAATTCTGAATATTTAATGCTTAAAGATGATTTTCTGATTGAGTTTTGATTAGTATTTCCAGTTGCCAGCAAAGGTGAGAGTTACCAAAATGTCCTGCTGCAGCAAAGAGTTAAAAACTTAGCATCTCATACTAATACTGCTGCTGTAAAACTGCAGTGTAATTTCATCTACAATACTGCAGAAGTGCTTTAAGGCTGTCAGAACGTGCTTCCTAGCTAAGAGAGTGAATATATATATATGTGGTTTGTCTTTTTTGTAATCAACATTGGGTAGCTGTATTAATTTTTTTTTGTCAGTTGTCAGTTAACTAGTTGGAATATTTGTGGTGTGTGTATGTACGTAGTGTGTGTGTATAGTCATTAATTTTCTTTGATTTAGGATCTCAGAGTAAAAATGTAAGGCAAAGATGTGATGTAGGCATGTGTATTTATAGGGTTTGATGTGAAAAGAATCCTACCACTATTCACATGCAAGAAATGTTTAGGAGTGGGTGGCTTTCTGACGAGATGAAGAGAATAAGCAGGTAAACATATTGAAGTCTGGTATTTGTTCAACAGAAGACTGTCATTTCCTAAACTGAAGATAATTTAATCATGTTTGTATCTGGAGTAGTTAAATGAAATCATTTGCCGTAATTACTTCATGTCTAACAAGGCCTGTCGCCATTTGGATTTTGTTATGGTTTGGATCCTATAAGGAAAGGAGCTTAACCACTGGATGTTGAAACAATCAATATATTTCATTATTAGGATTCGAACAGAAGCTCTCTTCCAAATGTGTGTTTAAAACTCTCCTCTCAATCGGAACTTTTCCTTGTAATCCTGTTGCTGCAGTCTGTTACATGTGTATAGGACATAAAGCAGTGGCCTTGGCCGTCCCAAATGACTACATTTGTTGTGTGTTGCTGTTACATACCTTATTAATTATTTTTGTCGTTCCATTTTACTGAGCTGGAAGGAAAAGCTGTTCTGTAATTAAGGAGCTATTTCCAAGAAAGTGGGGAGCATTAGAACTGTTATTATAGGATCACTGCACAGGAGGTGAATACTTGTGGTTGGTGTCTAGTGCTGTACAAATGAGCAGAAGTAATCTCTGTCCAAAGAAGTTTCTTGCTGAGGAACATCTGATTGTTCAAGAAGAGCAAAGGTTTTGTGCAAATAATTTTTGGTGTTTGCTGGTTGTCAGACACAGAGACAGGGTAAGGGTGGGGTGAGTGACACACACACGCTTGCATCCTCAGCAGCAACTGATTTTTATCAGCAGGGTCACATATTTCATTTAGCATGGCCGAGGAGAGACCTAAAATTGACTTAAATACTACAGGCTCACCTAAATGATGTTATGCAAAGCCCACGTTTGTGTTAGAGAACTGATTCTGCTGCTGTGTTTGTGTATCCTGCTGCAGGGGGGTATTTGGTGTTACGGGTGTTTGTTGGGTTGTACCTGCCTGCGTCTCTCTCTCCAAAGCAGCCAAATGAAGGGGCACTGCTGGGATAAGTGATGTCTGAAGTCAGCACCAGGATACACATCACTGGCTATTCTTTGGCTTTTTTTTCAGTCATATCTTCTGAATCATAATTAATTTACATGAGGAATTTTGGTATGTTACTGATTTAATAGGAATTATACCAGGCTTGAGTTTAGCAGTGAAACTGTAGAGCCAAATCTTGCCACGTTGTGTGATAACAAGATTCCTTTCATTGTCTGTTTTTCTTTTGAAAGATAGATTCTGTCCATAGTCATTCATTCAGTTACCTTACTTATGATTTTTATAAAGCAGATTACAGATATATTAGATTTAGGTTTCATTTGTGTTGTTAGTTTTGGTTTGGTGTGGGTTTTTTTCCTGAAAATGATGTAAAAGAAATGTCCTTATGTTTCATGTAAGCTTACTTTTCCTCATCAGTTTATTAAGTTTTCTGTGATGATGAGGTATATTTGCAAATGCTAAAAAATTGTACGTTTTGCTTTATTCCAGTGCCTGATGACCTCTCCATGGAAGAAAGAGAAGAGCTTTTAAATATTCGTCGCAGGAAAAAAGAACTGATTGATGATATTGAGGTAATTGATTTACTGTAAGGATCCTTAGAAAACTGCTTCAGTAGATTAAGTTACGGTAAGCTGCAGACCTAGATCTGAATTTCAGGTAGTGGTTTTAAAAGCATATAAATGACTTAAGCTAAATACTCCTAATTGTGAACAGGATTTATGCATCATATGTGTGCTTTTAAAAATATTAACTTCTGAATTTATGTAATGCATTATGTGCAGATGTCCACATTTGATTTGTGTAATCAAAAACTCATTAAACAGCAGATTTGCACCCAGGATAGGAGTGAGAAAGAGATGTGGGTATAGAAATCTTTTTAATTGATAATGGAAGCTTGGTCTTGCTGCTCTGACACGAGCACACACTGGGAGTGCACGTTGATGTGTTTAACAGTCATTCAGTTGTGGTAAAATCTTTAAATATCTAAGGAAGCCCTAAGATTGTTCACTTTTCTTCAGGTAAATAACAAATGTTAGAAAATAAAACCTAATTATCATATTATTATATGATAGATGATTTCAAAAGGTGTTCTAGTGTAGGTTAATGTGTTGTCCTTCCTTCTTTCGACAGAGACTAAAATTTGAAATTGCTGAGGTTATGACTGAAATTGATAATCTGACTAGTGTAGAAGAAAGGTAAGTAATGCCAACATATGGACATGATTCAGTAAGACCTTGCTCTTCCAGGAACAGCAAGTAAAAATACCTTTCCTGTGCTAAACAAACAATGGATCCACCTTTATTTAGTCTGTTATAAAGTCTCTAAAGCCTGACTTTATGCCATGCATGCGTGTCATTTGTTTGGATAGAGAATATGTTGGATAGCAGTGCAGTATTTTACTGTCCAGTTGATAAGGATATGGGTCTCTGAAGCTGCAGTCGCTTAAAGGAGTTGAAAATAGTATCGTAATTTTCTCCATTATAAAAAGTGAGTGTCTTGGTTTTGTAATAGAACATACAAAGTAGCCGAAATGCAAATTAGAGGCTCATCCAGAAGTTGTTGTTTTTGTAAAACAGCAACTGATAACTGCTTGTTGTTTCTTCTTTGTCTCCATATGTAGCAAAACTACACAAAGAAATAAGCAAATAGCCATGGGAAGGAAGAAATTCAACATGGACCCTAAGAAGGTAGAGAATTTTTTTTCTACTTGTCAGGAATTGAGTTTCTGCTTGTAGTACGATCTATGACAAATACTTTCGTGTTTTTCTTAAGAAACATTTCTGGTAATACAAGTTCACAGGCCTTACTTGCGTGTCCTGTAACACACGGAGCAGAGGGTTGAATTGGAAGCAGTGATCAGGTCATGTGCCAGTTGTGTGCTTCTTTCACTTAAGCAAACCTTTGATAATGGAGGCTACTTATCGTATGCCAGGTATTGATTGACCTGGCTTGCTTTGTACCTGACAAAGATGTTCTATGTTGATATGTCAAATATAATTTAAAAAAATGTTTGATGTGTGGTTATTAGTGAGGCCATACTTTTTATTCCTTAATGCTCTCCTGTTTTTATCTTTCAAAAAACCTTTACCGTGTTTTTTTAATTTGTTCTCATGCAGACTTTTATATTTGGATATCTAAAGTCTGTTTGTGGAAAAGGCACGTGTGAACATCCGTACGTTTGTACACGTATATACATATAGATGTGTACCCATCTGACCTGTACAATTTTGGTTACCAGTTTCAAGAAATCTGCTCTGCATTTAGCCAAGAAGTAATGCAGTTCTTCTTTCTGGAGTGCCTCTCTGTTTCTTAAATAGTTGCTAATATTCTGGAAAATTCGGAGACCTGCATATTCTCTTACAGACCTCCCCTGCAATAAAAGAACTTCTTTGACATATTTGACCTTTAGCCTTTGCTTTTCATTTTTCATCTTCCTTGCTTTGTTTTACTGTCTTCTATTGTTTGTAATTTAGATTCCGTTTTGAAATTGTGAAGAGTATTATTTAAGGTCTTTTTGGAAATCATTTAGCATTTGTTTTTCTGTGTTCTTGACGTGTTTTCTTTCCAATTGTATTGAATTCATTACATTTTGGTGGCTTTTCTGAAATGTTCCAAGTACAGTGATGGCTTCTGTTCTTCAGACTGTTTTCAGTTTGCCAGAAATTCTCAAGTGCAAGAACCCTTTCTAAACTGCTGGCCATGTCTTTGATTTTTATTTTCCGTTTTGGTGACTGCCTAACTTCTGTTCTGTTGAGGGCAGAACCCCCAAATATCCTGGTAGTTTCCTGTTGTCCTCCAGCTCTTTCAAGTCCTAGCAGTTTGTGGCAAAGTCACAGGATGATGTCAGATGCTTTCATTCCAGCATTAACTATTTTCTGTTACGGTTCTTGCTGGATGAAATTATTTCCATAAATAGATGCTGTGGCCACATTGCTACTGTAACATAATTTAAATGTGGTAAACAGACTTAGAGTAGTAGTTTCTTAATAGTGCCTGTGATCAGTGGTGGCTGAAGCTGTCTGCTCTAAAGCTGGATCAGTTTGCAGCTGCTACGTTAAGTTACAGACAGCTCAAGGATACGTCCTTCTGGTGCTGGGAAAAGCTACCTTGGGTTCATTGGGAAAAGGGTTTTTTTCATTCATAAACAGGAGGGAAGATGGTCTCTAGATTTAGGAATGGCAAAGAACTGGGGTAATAATACTTGGGGTGAATCTACCAAGGTTCCTCCTTTAAAACCAGGTAACGGAGGTCTCATGTTTTCATATTAGCAGGAACACAGTTGGGTAATTTTCTTTCATCGCTTCTATTTGAAGATCTTTACACATTCTAGTGTGTGTGTGTAGAGCAATTCTGCTTCGCTCCCTCTGAAAATAGGTGTGTTTTATGTACTTGCATGGTGTCATACCAGGTACCTGGGGGTTTGGATTTGGTGAGCTCGTGTGAGGCTGTAATGGTAAAGTTTGTAAAACACTTCACGAATCCCTGTGCGCAGAGGAAGCAGTGCTTGAAATTTGCAGTGCTGAAGTTGGTACTGCCCGTGTTGGGCCCAGGAAATGAATTCTTTGTGACAAAGGCAGGGTTTAAATAACTGCAAAATTTGTAATTGAGCTACTGTAAAAGCTATGGAATTCAAAGCAGATTTCGCTGCAGTGACGTAAAAAAAAAAAAATCCATGCAGTATTTGTAGTGAATATTGAATATGTCTGTAGCCATGAGTTTTGTGTGGGGAAGTTAAACTAGTACAGCTGTCATCTGTCTCCTGTCAGTCTACAGAAAGAAAATTTGCATCAAGACAAAAGATAGCGTAGGAGGTGATGGGGGTTTGCTTGGCCTATTTTGCCATTTATTCCAGACGCTGAAGTTGTTGTCCCAGACAAATTCCTTTTCGTGTCTGTTTGACTTCTGGTTCTTTAACATCTTAGGAATAATTTTTTGAAAATCCAGGAAAAGGAAAATTAAATTGATTTTTGCAGTATGGTGAAGTGTCTGCTTCTGTGCGCAGAAGTTTGTTTTCCATACTTGTAGTCATGTCCACTATCAGTAACTTGCACAACTTCAGAAAACCTATTCAGATCAGTCTGTTTATACTAAGCATGAATAATATAGTCCAGGTGTTGAACAGGGGAATCTGCTGTTTCTGATATCAGAGGAAAGATTCTCTTTTGATTGTCAGAGATGAGAGCTTTTTGGATAACTTGGGATGGGAAAAAGCACTATGTTTTGTAGTCAAATATTGTACAAATAAGCTCTGAAGGGATCAGCTTTGAGGAAAGCTCAGCAATTTCTGGTTTGAGATATAATGGATATGTTCTTTGTAAAGAAATCATGTCTGTTGTGAAATGACTTATCAAAATAGTAAGTTGTCAGAGTACCAGCCTGGCACTGAAAGTTTTCAGATGATGATAAAATTGTTTTGAGAGAATTGCATTCCAGACTTTCTAAAGAAAGCTTCAAGCTTTATAACATCACAGTTCACTTTCTTTGTTAAATTAGGTCAGAAAACTGACTTTTTTTGTCAGACAGGTAACCATTTCATTATTAAAAACTAGAATTAACCAAACAGAAGGATAATAACTTTTTTTGAATGTTACTAGAGAGCCATCTATGCTATATCAAAAAAATAATGCAACTTTTTCAGTTGTAATGAAATAAATAATACTTCACTTGCAGAAATTGAAAAACTAATATTACTGAAATTCTGAAATATTCTAGTAGAGCATATTAGTAATAATTTATTAACCTCTTTTGTACATATTTGGAATCCAAGACGTTAAGGTTACTTAGAGTTTCCATTTCTACTTTTCACCAGCATGTTGTTACAGTTTGAAGAAATCATCAGGAATAGCAGCATCTGTGTTGGGGTGTGTGGGCTGTGAAGAGGATGGTTCTCTCTGCATGACCTGCTCGGTGTCGGAACAACATCCCTTCCATCCTGTCCATAATCCCTATATAACTCTTAGTCTCCTTTCTTTGCCGCTTTGCAGAGAGGTCTCTGGGCTTCCCTAGAGTGTGCCAGTTGTAGGGCAGTAATTTATGGAGCAGTAGGAGTCCTGGGGCTTGGTCAAGTACCCTCTGAGGGACAGGGTAAGACTCTCCACCTGCCTTTGGTAGCAGCCTGACTGAGCAGCCCTTTGTGACTAGTGTAGCTCCAGTCCTTTGTGAATAGTTTAGTTCCAGCACAACCAGAATTCACTGATAATCCCAGTGTCAGCATCAACTCTTTTAAACCGGTTTCAGTATCCTCAGCTGTGACTTCCTACTGCAAGTAGTGGCTTGATATATTGGGTTGCAGTTTGTAGATTATGCCAGATGCTTTATTTTGTGTCATGGTGGTAATTAAGTTGTTTCTACGTACCTCTTCATTATATGATTTTGCAGATTACGGCTCTGCAGAAATTTATGCAATGCTGGGAACGGGCCAGCTCACATATTAGCTCCAAAGAGCAACATGCAATCATTATTCAATTAATATTTGATCTCTCTATGGTTGAGGGATTCAAACTGCCACCTAGTACTTCTAGCCTTAAAAATGTGTTTCATCTTCATCTGAAAACCAGTACTAAATATTGCTCATCTAACAGAAAAACATTTGTTTACCATTTTATTAAAAGAAATAAAAATCTGTAGGTTAATGTAGTTCTTAATGTGCTATGTATATGTCTGTGTCAGTATATTAATACCAAATGTTAGGAGTGATATTTACATAAATGCTTGTGGAAGAAGACATAACATTCCTTGTCCTCTGGAATTGCTCTTCCTAGGGAATACAGTTTCTGATAGAAAATGACCTCCTGCACAACACTGCAGAAGACATTGCACAGTTCCTTTATAAAGGAGAAGGATTAAATAAAACGGTAATTGGAGATTACCTCGGTGAAAGGTAAAGTAAAAATATTGGAACTTTGCTCTTGAGCTTACAAAGCACATTTACTGGCTTTGGGTAGTTCCCTTCCCCTTCATAGGCTGCGTGAAAGAACTGCTCGAGTACTCTGAGATCTGTAAAAGCTACAGTGGGGATGTAAAACTGCTACAGTATTGTGATAGGTTTTCTTCCTGTTAGGTTGTTATTTTTAAATGGGTACATTCTGGAATGGTATTTAATTAATTGTCATTTACCATTTTGAGTAAACCAAAACATTCGTCTGTAGTGCAGAATTTAATACCATGAGCTTCTGGAATGTTTGAGAGTTGTGTTGCACCACTACTGGTAACTCTTAGTGCTGCGTCCAGAGAAGGAGTGATTTACAGTCAGTAATAATTGACAGTAAAGAAATTACTAATTAAAACAGGTACTTCCTGGGCCAGTAGTTACAAGCAGGTTTTGGTGTTGTCACTTCCCTTCACACAGAAGTCCCATTGCTAAGAAGGCGTGTCCAAGGGCAGCTGCGCCCAGTCCTTATCAATCCTGGTACAACAACCATGCGCTGTGCGTATTTATGCACGCTGTTGCAAAACACAGTCAGAATGCAAGTGACTTGCATTGCTGTGCAACCCAGGAACTGAGTTTGAAAAAGGCAGCTGAGAGAGGCGGCAGTGCAGCGGGTCGGAGTGTGTGTGTGGACGCGCTGGCACATGTTCCGGTGCCCCTCAGGGAACTCTCGAAGGTGACTCATTTAGGATGTGTTCCTGTGGTGATGGGTTGTGGCAGGTCCCTTTTGAGACGCTCTTCAGTCTGGTTCCGGCATCACCGGCGTGGTTTTTGCTCAGCAGTTTCCTCTTGGCTTTCACAGGTTCGGTGAAAGCTTTTACTGTAATATGAGCATTTTGGAAATAGCTCTTTGTCATGAAGTCTCTATGCAGAATATGTAGACACGTCAACAGTTTTTATACAACAGAATTAGGTCTGAGGACATTCTCTCTTACTTTGGCACCCCCTCTCAGGGGCCCATCATAAATTACTTTTGTATTCTAGCTAAATATAGCTGAAGACAAGACCAGGTTAGTCAACAGAATGAAATATTTATGTAACATTCTGCCATAAAGAGATAATAGTCTAAATTACTGACTTTTATAGTCTTAACAGCACTCAGCAAACT
This sequence comes from Rhagologus leucostigma, assembly GCA_013397725.1. Lineage (NCBI taxonomy): Eukaryota > Metazoa > Chordata > Aves > Passeriformes > Rhagologus > Rhagologus leucostigma. The sequence goes on along the minus strand of VZTD01005544.1, from coordinate 66,084 downwards.
GAAAAAAGTGAATGTAAAAATGGAATGAGATAACACTTAAAAATATAGCAAAAATTATAATTAATGAGGGATGAATTACACCCTAAAAAAAGAGTTAGGATTTCTTTCTATGCGGGTGAGTCCTCACTTCTTTTTTTAAGCGGCTTCCTGGAGCATTTGTGTTATTTGGCTTGTGTCTTTGGAGGTGTACCCAGCTCAAGTACTGCATGCCTATAAACAAAATAATTTGCTTAGAGTGAAAACATACCCCTCTCAAGTGCTCTCTTTTATTACACTCTCATGCGACTTCACTGAAAAGTAGTTGCCCGGTTGAATTGTGCACTGCTAAATTTGATGAGAATTTCTTGGATTTTCTGACAGAACTGGTGTGTTTTTCTGTAAACAATGTGGGGACCTGCTAATGAATGAACAGTTGGTTTTCAGGTATTTACTCCTGAGTGTTACGGGTTGGTCTGACTGTGCAGTTAGTCAGCAAAGCACCAGATAATTCCTGGTGGGTGCACACCTTTCTATTTTCGGGTGGAGGCTGATATGCAGCATTCTGTCTTGGTGATGTATTTAAAGCACACCCTAAGGATTATAAACCTTTATTCTTCTGGCACATGAACTCAGTGATGGTGTAGGCCAAGTTCTGTCCGTCCACGTAGTTTTGTGTTCATTAATGTTTAAATGTTACTTTTGCATTTAAGCACCCTTGTATTAAGCAAAGCATAATTTGGCTCATGATTTATGTACCAGTATAAGAGATGGGTGAGAGGAAGCCCATTCAAAACCTATTCTGATTTTACTAAACTTCGTTGTACCAGTTTTTGAGAATGGAGTAAGACTACAGTACATGCTAAGCAGCACTTTTCAAAGGCTGTTCTTTTTCTTGGATAGAATCAATAGAAGCATTTTTGTTTCTTATCTTCGTACATAAATTAAGATACTGCTTTAATGTTTTCTGGTTTTAGAGTGGAAAAAAGATCGTTTATCATATGTTGTATGGCTAAAGAAATTAGTCTTACATTAACAATTGTTTTAAGAATTCATGATTTCTGCAAAAGACTTTTTACTGAATAAATTTTTCAGGTATCCCCCTATGTCAAGGCAGGTACATTAATAATAAATGTGAAGCAAAGAAGGCAAGGCCATTTTTAGGTCATTTAAATAAGCAGTTCTAAAATCAGTTCAAATGTACTGGCTTTTGCTAACCTGCCAGCAAAAATGGGCAAAGTACTAGTGTTAAATATTAAAATACCTCTCAAATAAATGTGTAGATTATTTCTGATCACTTGATTTGATCAGTAGGATTGTTTATTTCCTTATTTATTTTCGGAAGCAAATTGAGATAACTAACAGGTCTTTAAAGGTCAGAACTGTAATTGTGTATTTCATTTTTGTCTTTCACAGAGATGAATTTAATATTAAAGTTCTTCAGGCTTTTGTTGAACTCCATGAGTTCGCTGATCTCAATCTTGTACAAGCCTTAAGGTGAGTAAATTCTTTCTGTTTTTTGACCTGAGCTTCCTTTATCAAATTGCATGTTTATATGAGTCACTGTGTTGATTTATTGGTCAGAAAGCTGCTCTACAGCTCAGCACAACTGTACAAATTACTGTGCAAGTGAGCAGAGACAGCTCTGTTAAACCCTTCTGATGGCTTGTGTATGTGCTGCCTTTGAGGGTGAAAACTCCTGATTACTTCAGACAGACACAAACAACTGAAACAGCTGTTACTCTTTGGTGTGCCTGCCATATGTGGACACTTGAAGATCTGTTTTATATCTTAGCACAGAGATAGGTTAAAAAAGAAATAAACTCTTTACTTAAGTAATTTTCTTCTTCCTTTTATTCCACCTCAACTTGTCCTTCTGGGCAGGGAGGGAGAGAAATCCACTGACCATAGTCACTGATTATGTTCAATCACAGAGAGGTAAACTTTGAAATGAGTGATTTCCTTCTACTTCCCTCAGTTTCCCACTTGTCATGTGAAAGAAAGTGTGATATCTTAGTTTATTTTTTTCCCTTGCTACGTGAACAGTTCCCTTGATTTATCTGGGATGCTTGCATACAGCGACCTTGTGAGATCCCTTCTCATCTTGGTGAAAATCAGTAACAGATTGAGCAAATTAAGTTGGCTTAGACAGTTCTGCCTGGTTTTTTGCTGCAAGTGACTCCCTCCTGACACCAGATAAATGGAAATGTCCGTGTGATCTTTGTTTCTGGTGCAGTGCCTTGTGATGTGGAGTCAGAACAGCTTTGCTATGGTTGAGTGATGTGGCGATGATAACTTGAGCTGCCTGAGGCTTGAGCCAAAGAAGCCTTTTCTGTGGCTGCTGAAGCTTGTCTGGGAAGCTTCATATTCCTGTCTCTTTTACCCAATTTGATGTTAGGTTTGACTTTCTTCTTCCTTAGCAGCTGCTACTATTAAATGTTTGTATTTTGGTAGCTTACAAAATTCGTGATCTGGGTTGGAACCTTGCACGAGGTGAGTAAAGACAGTATATAGAGCTGACAAACTAAAGATGGCCTGTGACACTTGGATACAATGTCCTAAAATGAAAACTGATGAAGACAGGAATAAATGGTTGTTATACTGGCATCCAGTGTACAGGGAATACTGAGAACTTGTTTTGCATGGCAGAGCATGTAACTTTGCTGGTTTAGATCCTGGTTTAATTCAGATAATTCTTTTGCTAAGAGATAAAAGAATAAATGATGAAATTCATTGGAACATTTTAGTGCCACAGTGTGCCAAAATAAATTTGTGAAGACTCCTGTCCTGTATGCATTCCAGTGTACCTCTATGTAGAAATAGTAAGTTACAAAAGTCAACTCTGTATTCCAGTTTATGCTGCTAAGCAGCAGCAAGATCTGCTGCATGTATTACAAAATTACTGAAATGATGGCATGAGTTGCTCTTTTTAAGGCCTAGGTCTGATTCTTCTAGGGTGAGCTTACAGTAGACAGGCAGCACCTCTCTTAAGCAGTGGGGTTTTCTTGTTGTTATTACCATTTTTAAAAGGTTTTGTATGAATTTAAGTAAATATGTTAAGTCTTTCTGTATTCCTTGTTTCTCTCTCCTTACGCCAGAAATATTTTGTGTATTGTGTCTTTTTACATTGTGAATAAAGTCTAGCTGACTGTTCATTGCTTTTTGTAGCCAGGAAACCCAGGGAGGATTGAACTCATTTTTTCCCCCATAGCATTCTCATGGCAAAAATGGGATGCATACAGAAAATTGTTTACTAGTCTGGAAAAAAGAGAGAGCCTCAGAATATGAACTGCCATATTATCTTGCCTGATAGCATGCAGTGTTGCTGGCTGAGTTACTGGGCTAGCCATCTGTGCATGTTGCTTTATAATAGCTCCTGACTTGTGTGTTGAGAGATTGAGAACATATTTCTAGGACATTCTATGTAGACACTGCTGATTTCTTTCTTTTTCCGTTTGTTTCGGATTATTTGTAATAAATACTTAATACATAAGTACTGGAATGAGTGTAACAACTAATCTTCCCTTCTGTAGGCAGTTTCTGTGGAGCTTCAGACTCCCAGGAGAGGCTCAAAAAATTGACCGTATGATGGAAGCTTTTGCTTCACGCTATTGCCTTTGTAACCCAGGAGTCTTCCAGTCTACAGGTCAGTCACAGGAAACAGGAGTTCTTAAGTACTTAAATGATCCAAATATAATTCTATATATATATGTGTGTGTATGTTCTTGTACATCTGATGCAAGGAGATAATGGCCACTTTGGAAGTTGAGGATAAAATAATACGTGAAATGAGAAATACCTGAGAACTGAGAAGATGTGACTGTCTAATCCAGGAGGTGCAAGCTTGTGGTCAGAATGCGTTTGCATTTATAAAACTTCACAGAACTGCACAGAATGCCCAGGCATTGTTGGTCTGTTTGGTTATATACACAAGTAGTTTGCTCTTGATCACTTAAGTTGAGTATTAGATAGGATGGGAAAAGGTTGGTGTAAAGCAGGTCTGTAACAGCTAGAGAGGAAAACAGCTACTGAAAACAAACTGCTGAAGATGCAGGCACATTTCTCCTCTCTGTAGCAGGTTTTCATCCTGCTTTTTCTTACACAGAATCTTGTACTCGAATTCTGGTTACTATAATCATAACCATGTCAGGAGGCATGATAAGATTTCCTTTGTCATCTTCTGATATTATCCAGTAGTGCTAGCTGCCTCCTGTATGCCACAAAATTGAGTCAATGTCATTTTCAGTCTTTTTAAATGCAATCAAAATATTATTTTGAAGAGACCATTCTTTCTCTTTGGAGAGAGCTTTGGAAATACTTTGAGTAGGAGGAGGCTGATGGACCAGGTTTATTATAGCATCCACCACTATGATTTAGGCAAAATCTGTGCAGAGAACATTTTGCCCAACACTTCAGCGTTTGAAGTGAAATGTTAATTTAGGGTGATAGCAATGATTTCATAAGAGTTTAAATTTTTTTTTTTGGATTCTCATACAATTTTTCTTATGCTTGTTTTTTATTTGAATGGTAACTTTTTTTTTCTTGGGCTTACTTCATCAACTTGAAAGATTTTAGACTTTTATATACAGCATTCAGGATTTTTTTGACTTTCTTTATCAGTCAGGATGAGGTATATACTAATTTTACAGGTTTATACGTACAACACATGGGAAGATAAAGCATTTTTCAAATCTGATTTCAGATACATGTTACGTGCTTTCGTTTGCCATCATTATGTTGAATACCAGCCTGCACAACCACAACGTGCGAGATAAACCCACGGTGGAGAGGTTTATCTCCATGAATCGTGGAATTAATGAAGGTGGAGACCTTCCAGAAGAGTTGCTAAGGGTAAGTTAGGCTGGGTAAGACAAAGCCTGGCTTTGTGTTTTTAATAGCAGACTTAAAAGTGTGTACAAGAGTTCTCAGGCAAATTTGTCAAGGGAAGGCAAAAGAACATTTTCTAGCGTGTGTAACCATTTGAATAGCTGAAAGAAGCATATTCTGATATTCATAGCTACTTTGAGCTGGTTCTCCCTATATCCAACCTTTTGCTGAGAACAAGCTGTTTCAGAGTAAACGCTCTGTGTATCTCTCAGTAGTTTGCTTATGGCAAAATTCTTGTGGAATTGGCTTCTTATGAAAAAAGTAGTATTTCTAGATAAGTCATAAAAAATAGTAAAAATTATTTTTTTCCTTATTGCCTCTCAATTTTTTCACGTGTCTTGTGGAGCTCCCTCCTTGAGAAATCAGTAAAAATATTTACTGCTGTAAGACAGTGTGATGGGCTGCACCATTTTCTGAAAACCCAGATTCATTTGGCAAAACTTGTACTAAATGAGACTGATCCTGAAACCTTTGAAGTACTAAATGCTGAAGGTAAAATAAAATTGTCATTTCTAGGAGTGCTTAAGAAATTTGTACTGAAGAGAGACTTGCTTATAGATGAAGTAGTTTAAAATCAATCATGATCAAAGTAGAAAACAAAGACTGGCAAGGGGTGGTCCAGAATTTTATGGACGATATTTCCTGTGCTTTTTATACAAATGGTCTGTGAAGCAGTAAGATATCCTGGTTGCATTTTCTGTTAAGACATTTATTAATGAGGTCTTTTTCCTCTTTTTTTTTATTTTTCTAGAATTTATATGAAAGTATTAAGAATGAGCCATTTAAAATTCCAGAGGATGATGGAAATGATCTAACGCATACATTTTTTAATCCAGATAGAGAAGGTTGGCTGCTGAAATTAGGTTAGTCACAAGGGCAGTTCTGCTGCTGTATGTTTGTTCGTTGTTAGCATGTTTGCTGCTCCGTGTCTACCTGCTTTCTTGTGAAGGTAACAGGTTTAACTTTGTACTTAAAAATGTATGAACCAAAATAAGTAGCTCCTTTGCGTCTGAAGGCTGTTACTTCTTATTTTGCATACCCAAATTAGCAGTCTTGTTTCGGAGTTTTATTTCTGAGATCTGAGAAATAAAAACTCGGCGGCAAAAAGGAAACACCACATGGTATTTACCACATGCTGTGACTGATAAATAACAACTAAGTCTCCATAAGGTCATTTCAGAAAACTGTGTGTGATATTTCAACACAGTTTTCTGGGTACAAAAAAGGATTTCTCTTCAAGTAGTTATTTTTGTATGTCTTTATTTTTCCATATTATTTGTGAGTTTCTCTTGGTTTGGTTTTGGCTATGATTTTTTAATGAGTGGTTTAAATGTGCCTTCTTGTTTTCCTTATGGCCTATGACCTATCACCTTTCTGTTCTGTGACTGGCTGTCTCTGCTTATTCTGCATTAGGAGGTACGTATCTGATTGCTTTCCAGTCCCCTCTTCTTCAGTTGCTCATTCTTTTATTTTCTTCCTCCTTCCTCCTGGTTTTTTCTTTCTTTTTTTTTTTTTAAATCAGATTCGTTGTAGCATTTTGCTTTTTCACTCAGTGTCACTAACAGTGTCATCAGTGGTGCTCTGAGGGACTGGCATGTCAGTGTCTAACTCACATGCAAGTGTGTTCTGTGAAAGAAGAAAGCGTTTACATGTAAAGCAGAAAAATAAAGATGGCTTCAGCACACTTTTCTCATTTGTGGAAGAACATAAGGAAAGAATAATCTCTGCTGAGAGTAAACAACATGTCTTACTCTGTCGTGAAGTTTCAGAGTGGTTTTGTTACTTGTTTGTCAATGGCAGTAGATTATTGAAAGATTGATTACATTTGAACTACATAGTTGTAAAAGCTGTTCTTTTTCCTGCTTATTTTCCTTTTAAAATAATACATTTAGCTTACTTATCAGAGTCTTAAATGAGCTTCAAATTTAGGGTTGCAGAAACCTCAGGTAGTTCAGTCTCTTGGCACTGCAAGATGCCTTTGTTTTAAAAGACTCTTGTAAAGTTGATGGGATTCACTTTTTCACTTGGCCTTAGGGAATTTTTTTCCCTGTATGAAGGAGACTGACACTTTGTTTTAACAGTTGTTTTTCAAAACAACAAATTTTTAAAATTTAAACACCAGCACACACTTCAGTAGAGTCAGTTGTTGGCCACTTTCATGTGTTGAAGTGGAAAAACTTCACACTTGGAGAATGGTGACTCAGGTGTGGAAAGGGATGTGTGCTGGGGGTGCACGTGGGGAGGATGGTGAGAGTAGAGCCTGGATAGAGGCCTGGGCCTGCTCTGCTGATTGCACCTGGAACTTGGTGGTCATGCTTGTGCCGGAAGGAAACGGATGTGAAAAGGAAGCATTTGGAATTCATTCACGTGCTCTCCAGTGTCGTATTCTGACCTCTGTGCTACAGATGCTGTGGAGCTCCTTTTCTAACTAGAAAAAAGCAAAGCTCTTGCTTTTTTACCTGTACTGGCTTAGCTGGCACAATTTCAAACATGATTTTGCAGCCTTTCTCCACGTGGTAGCATGAGATGATGGTTAACAGAAAAGCCTTTCAAGCTGATGTAGGTGCAGTGTGCTTCTTGGAGAAGAGTTGAGTACAAGGCTGTGCTGTGCCTTCGCTGTTGCCAGTGCTCCCTCGTAGACTTCTGCACATAATGAGAGTGCAGGCAAGTGTGAGTGTGTGTAGAGGAGTGACAACATCCTCTGTGGAAGAAACTGCCCATAAAATAGATCTAATAAAAAATAGAGGAACAAAGAAATTGAGGAAGCGATGACTGAAAGTAAGTGAGAGCTGCCAGGTACTTACGCACAGGCTGTGTCTGGCTCTGGTGCAAAGTCAATAAACCAGAGGTCAGAGGACTGAAAACTCTGCCTGAGTCTTCGCTGTGTAGGATGCAAATCAGACACAGTGCACAGAAAACCCAGTAGTAAAAGGGTGTGTGAAGCAGAAGGGTGTTACACGTAACACTCCCACGGCGTGAGGGTTGTTTGAATAAAGAAATGAAACGTGTCCAGAAGCCTCTGGTGAATCAGCCTGGGAATGCCTGGAGCTGTGCTTCCATGAAAGACTGCATTTTTTTCAGCAGACACACACTGGTACAGACTAATACACTGCTAGTTTAGATGCAATGACCAGAAATAAACCTGACAGTCTTTTTTTTTTTTTTTCTCCCCCCCTTTTATTTCTTTCCTCTCCCTCGAGTTTCCTATTTGCTAGGAGTCTTAAACTGTATGTTGAGAGTGCTGTCTCAATCCACATCATTTGCATTTTTACAGTCCTTTCTGTTGGGAAGCACTTCTTGTGAAATGGGTAGGGCTTCCTTCAGTTCTAGAAGATTCTGATGTTAGAAATATATGTGTTGTTGAAATACTAAGGAGAGAAACTCCTCTATGAGGGTTTGAGTGCTCAGTTGTGATACAACATAAAAGTTGAAATAGAAAGTTTTATTTGAAACTATAAACATGACTAAGACTACTTACAGACCCTGAGTGTATCGAGACAGTATTTTGTATCTGGTGTTTCTCAGTCAGCTCTTCCCATTTATGTAGTTGTGCCCCTTTTTTAGTATTCGATCTCTCACTATATTGATTTTTCTTTGGGCAGAAGATGGATATCGTGAAACCTTCATGTGTTGTAAAATTTATCTGTCCAGAAGAGCACTCTGGGTTTAGAAGGCTGGGAGGGTGCAGAAGGCTTCTGGAGAGTTTGCTGCTCTGAATTGTTCAGGGGTGACCGCGTTAAGTCTGAGTGCCAAACCTGGCAGCCAGACAGCAATTCTGGTTTTATCTATCTAGACTTAGCCAGTGCCTTTAAATAGACATCTTTATCTTGGTAGACCTAAATTATCATTCAGTTCTGCATCGTTTGAAGCATGGTGTAATGAAAATGAATGCAGCAAGTTAAAAACTGAAAGCTGCTGAGTGCTAGTGAGTCCTCCTTGAAGCTGCTTGACACATTCTGAGCTTTCAGAGTTTTCTGCATAATGAGTGGTGTTGGTACCATGAAATTTCTGCCATCCGCTCTAAGATACTTTGAAATTGTTGCCTGTGCTCTCTTTGCTAATGCCCAAGTTAGAACTGTTTTGCACAGGGAGATGTTTTCCTTGCCTTGAACAGCTTCTCTTGGCAAATTGCTTGGTTTGTGTAATATTTTCTTCTAGTTCGAGGGAAACTGTGACATTATTCCCCCAAACTGGAGAGGAAATGATTCCAGCCAGACACATGAGTGTGTTAATTTTTTCTGCCAGTCAGGCGGTTACGGAGTGCTTGGAGATCGTCCAAATGCTTCACATCCGGGCCTGTCCCGCCAGTGGTGCTTATTCCAGCACATCTGTCCTTGGGAGGATGTTGTTCCTCTTCCCCAATCTGGGGCGAGAGAACAGCACTGGTTGATCAGGAAACCGGTGCCTTCCGGTACCTGCTTGGCTCGTGTGGTGACCGAGGCTCTTCCAGGTTCAGGCGATCAGTGCTGTGGTCAAGGGAAAATGCTTTTTAAAAGAAAGCCAAACTTTGATCCAACCAACTGTGCAGTTGCTGAGTCTTTTCTGTCTGGTGATATCTAAATGAACAAAGGAGAAAACAAACCCAAACCATTCTTGGTGTGTGCATCTCCTTCAGCTCTAAAACTTTTATATAAATGAGCTGAAGATTTGGGTAGAATTTTCTAACTTTAGATACCGTGCTGCCTTTAGCCTTAAGGCCTTTTTTACGTTGGAGATTTATGTTTCCTAAGTCATTGCCAGTTGTTTTTCCCTTTATTATAGATGGTTTCTTTTACCTTGTTGCCTAGTTTGTACTTTGCCCAGAGTTAAAAGAAAAAAAGTCCTATGTTGAGTTACAAAGGTGAAGAGGGTTTCTGTTCCTGTACGTTTTGCCTTGTAGCCTTTTCTTGTAGTTTACTTACATTTCCACATACTGTGAAAGATACTGTGCTTCTATATTTCATTATTTCAGATGTCTGTGAATTTCTGTAATCAGCTTGATCTTTCAGATGTATGTCACTTATCTCTCCATTTCTGTGAATGTTTATGGATTCATACTCTGGTTTTCTTGATCCTCTTCTGCTAACTTAATTCCTCCCAGTCTTAATCTTTAAAAGGCTGAGAGCTGGAATAAGAGATGAAGTATGGTACTAAACCCTTTGTTGTTGTTTTGTGAGCCTACAGCAATCTCAGCCAAGGACAAGAATGTTTTGTTATCACATGTTTCTACCTATTAATCTCGTGTGCGGAGTTTACAGGCCACAGCGCCTTATCAGCCAGCTGCTTGGGCTGCAGCCCATTGTAAAGGCATATTAAATGTGTGTTATGTGGTGACCTCTGCAAATTTGATTAGTACAGATTAGATGTTGAGCTTTATTAGAGTTTCTGTGCTGTTGACAGCTGCAACTCAGTAATGGGGCGGGGAGACAGAGACTTACATGTGAGAGCAGTTCCTTATCCTGCCAGAAAATCCTGACTAACTGCTTTCTTTTGTTTCTTTTTCATTTTTCTTTTCTTTGGAAGAGTAGCTGATAGCTTGGTGGAGCAGAGACTTAAGGTCTATTTCCATGACTCCCATGAGTGCTGTAACCCAGTGAGCTACTGGCTGTTTTAGGGAGAAGGGGGCAGTAAGAGGGATGTTGTTGGAAATACTTAATCTTCTTTGTGGCTTCCCTGGAGCTGGGAGATGTTTCATGACAAAAGCTTCATCAAAACTGCAGCATGATTACAAAAGGTTTCAGGTTTGAGAAATCTGGCTTTTCCAGAGAGAGGGAGTGTTGTCAGGAAAACATTCAGCAAGCTCAACTGCTGTTTACTGCTTGGCAATTCATATTGTTCTGGGAGTGTGTGTTTTAGGTCTGTTGTTTCTTTCTCAAATTATAAACAGGTCTTCTTTTAAATATATGGTTATTATTGATTTTTTTTTTATTGTGTTTTGGCATGATATCACAGTTTATGAGAAACACTTCTGTTCAGTTTAAGCTGCTCTGTGACAGTAACCTGTTTCCCTGTTTGATTCATTCTCTCTCCTCCTGAATTGTTTGTCTGCTAGAACTGGGCAAGCCATGACCTCTGATACCTGATGCTAACTGTTAGCCTGGAAAACACGGTGATGTTTTAGGGCCATAAAAATGTTAAGTGATGTTAATCTGCTAACCTTGGAGAGCAGAACGTGACTTAAAGCCATGGCGGTTGATCCTGGGTTATGTGAAAACAAGTCACGTTGAGGTGCTGGCAGGGAGTGCCCTGGCAGTCACCGTGACTCGGCGGCTGCTCTTCCATTGGTCTGGAAGTGAGTCAAGCTTGAGTTCATCATTCCAAGCCCAAACACTTCCTGATACTTGAACCAGCTCTCGGTCAAGGTGATGGGGAATTTTTCTAGTGACTTACGTGCCAGTTTGGACATTTCTGCAATGCTTTATTTAAGGATCTGTCACAGTGGTTCTACTAAAATGCCACCAGTTCTTCCCTCACTGTCTCCAGTTCACTCAACCATTCATTGTGTCACGGCTTCTGCATCTTGCACTATTTTGCCTTCACTTATTTCACCACACCTGCTTGCAGATTAAATTTTTCTTAAGATATGAGTGCATCTGGTGGAAACAAAGTTTATTGAGTACATTGAATGTTGCAGTGTGTTAGCACTGGGTTATCATGGAGGTCATGAAACCCAGCAAAAGGAAGGTACAACGTGCAACATACTTGGTCTGCAATGCAAATATGCAGTAGATTGGTATCAAGAAATGTCATTATATCCCTAGAATTGTTCTCTAATATAATTTGGATTTCTGTATTAACCAAAAACCCAGCTATCTTAAGCAGAACAAAAAGATTAAAAAATTATGCTTATGTCTTAAATTTGGTTCTATGACTTGGATTAAACTGAGTGTCTTGTGTGTATTAATGGTGCTCTTTTATGCACAGGTGTTCAGTAGCAAGATCAACTATTTTGAAATGTTGGCTTAATGAAATTAAATTACTGCTGAATGGATGATGCACAGGTGGTGACATAATCCTGAAGTCAGATAACTATGGTGGATCTAAACCTTTGAACTAATAACACATGAATGCTTTATCTATAATTGTCCTTCTTGGAAATTAGTTTTAAAATAATGTAATGTGGGAAGCCAGCTGTGTTCTCTTTTTGCCAATGGCAGAAAAACAACTGAAAGGGCCAAAGCAATAGTGTTTCTAAAAAGAAACTGTTCCCTACAGGGTGACTTTAGCAGGTGCGAGGAAAAGGAACTCTGTGGTTGCTGTTGTCTAAACTGTTAATGAAGGAAAAATTGGCATTTTTGGAGCAGTAGCTATTTCCTCTGTCAAGTGTACTCAATGATATATTAACCCATGAAGAGAAGGTGTTTTGAAAATACCGAAAGATGACAAATTACTAAATATGGCGTATTTTGGCATCGGGTTTGCTCCTCATTGGTGACATCACATTTGTTCTGTTAGTGATGTTCGTAAGCGCCTTACGCACTTGACGTTAGATCTGAAAGTAAAGACAGGTTCTTCGTCACGTGTTTGCTCGTGAGTGGAGTGACAGGAAGGTGATAAAATGCCCTTAATTTTATTGATGGGACCCTTCCCTTGCCCAAGACAAGCTGTCGAGGGGGGGTTGCTCCTGTTGCTGGGGTCCAGCTGCTGGTTCCGCAGCCAGTGCTGGCGCGAGCGAGCGGCCGTGGGTGTCAGCCCGGCCCAGGGCTGGGCTCACTCGGGCTCCCTGGCAGCACTGGCTGTGTCCAGCACTGTGCAGGGCTGGTATTTTTGGTGCAATGAACACGTGTGAGGGCCTGGACAGAGGGAGCAGGTGTGGCCACTCGCTGTTGCCCGCGGCTCTCGTGGCCGATGGCACCTCCATAGTTGATGCTGCCTCAGGACGAGTTGCAGTAACATGTTCCTTTAACCTCACTCATCTGTGCCTGATCCATTTACCATTAAGCAATTAAACCATACTTTGAGAAATGAGCAAAACTCAATTATTTCCTTGCCCGTTGTTGAAGCCCTGACAGCAGCACGTGTTTAATTCTGGAATACCTTTTGTTTGTAGGAGGAAGAGTAAAAACATGGAAACGGAGATGGTTTATTCTGACTGATAATTGCCTGTATTACTTTGAATACACAACAGTGAGTATATATCATGGTGAATTTTCTTTGTAATGAAGATATATAAGTAGCTAATAATGCGATATTTTCCTAATTTTTTAGGACAAAGAACCTAGAGGAATTATTCCATTAGAAAATCTTAGCATAAGAGAAGTGGAAGACCCTAGAAAACCAGTAAGACAGTTTCATATTTATTTTCTAAATGAAGATAAGTAAACCATAGGGAACTTAATCATACTGTTAAATGAATATATTTGTCAGTTTTGTTTTGTTCTTTTAAATTTATTACTTCATTTCTACCCTCCAGAACTGCTTTGAGCTCTACAACCCCAGTCATAAAGGTCAAGTAATTAAAGCGTGTAAAACTGAAGCTGATGGTAGAGTGGTGGAAGGCAACCATGTAGTGTACAGAATATCTGCTCCCACCCCAGAAGAAAAGGAAGAGTGGATTAAATCTATCAAGTGAGTTTAAAGTCTTAAATGTCTTTCAGAAATTAAGTGTAAGCTCTTTTCAGAGTATGAAACTAAGAGAATTTGTTGTAACTTGTTTGAAGAACTCTGATGTGGCAGTGTCCTTGAGGATTAACAACGAGCTCTGTGGGGTTGATGGATCAAGATAAAAACCTCCTGTTACTGTCTGGTCCTAAGGAAATATTGCTGCTAACTCAAAAGAGGAAAATACAGATTTATCGTTTTATGCAAATGTAAAACCTTGTGTGAATTGTCTTTAAATCTAATTTTATTGGATTCTTACTTCATCTAATAATTAACTTCAGTGACACGTATCTTAAGCGTGTTCACAGGCAGCTTTAAACTTCCACAGCCTGGCTTTATCTTGGAAGGTTTGTAAACAGACCCACACTTAAAGGAAATAAATAATAGTCAAGATGTGAAGGTGTGAACTCTTAACAAATCACAGCTGAATAGCATCTTTTGCTGAAGAAATATTTGTGGTGCTTAGAAGTCAGCCATCCATCTTATTAAGAATGTGGAGTCATCCACGAGGATGAGAGAACAAAAGTTTTAGTTTTCAAAACCAGGTATTTGTTAACCAAACTGATGATTCCTTTTTTCTCTTCCAGAGCAAGTATCAGCAGGGATCCCTTTTATGATATGCTGGCAACAAGGAAACGAAGAATTGCAAATAAGAAATAGAACATGATCAGCAACTTGTAGACCTGCATCAACCTATAACTGAGCGTGCAGTGGAGAGAGAGAGAAGAAATTGGACAAACCAAATGAAGACAACTGTAAATTTAATATATATATATATACATATATATACATTTTACTATGGCATAAAAACTTGGCGAAACTTTTCAGGGTAAATAGTTACTGGCATATAATTTGAAGTAAGCTTCAAATCCCAGAGAATGATTATGTTGGAACTTAATCAACTGAACACACGGAAGCCTTGTTTTCACTTACATTAGTGACAACTCCAGTTTACTTGGGCTGGGAGGGAAGGAGTTCAGGGCTAACACAAGATGTCCTCTACCTGTTACCTGAGCACATTTCCCATAAAAGAAGGAGTGATTAAAAGACTTTGAGTTCTCACTGAAGTGCAGCACCAACAGTGGAGCACGGCATGATCTGGCACTGCATTTTGCTGTAAGCAGAAACCTCACAATCCCAAGTCATGCGTGTTTCACAGTAACAGCTGAGTGCCGCTTTCATTCAGATTCCTCTCCTACCTTTATGCAAATAGCTTTTCTTCAGAAACACAGTGACTGGCAGCTCAGCAGGTACCTCGTGGTGCCAGAGGGTTTGTCAGTGTGCACTGAAATACAGGCAGGGCCCAGCAGCAGAGGTTTGAGCCTGTGGCCATGACACCGAGTACAGATGTGGTCTGGTGTTTGCCAGTTGGCTAAAACTCACTCCTGTCTGCTCGTACACTCACAACAAACACTAAGGTTTAATGACTGGTTTAATCTGCTTTTTATACGGTAAAGTCCTTCTTATGTTTGAGATGTTGTAGTTTGATTAACACTAAGTTACTACTAAAGGAGAGAGATGACAGGGCTTGTGTGATTTTAGGCCTTGCATGTGAAAACACCCCCAAATAATTTCACATGCACTCAATGTTTTCAAAGGGAAAAGTCAGGAAGGTGAACTGGCTCTGTAAGAGCCGTGCCTGCTGTGCCAGTGGATGCTTTGGAGACCCAAAACGTTAAAGCAGCTTTGTTTGTTGGTTACAGGAGCATCTCTGGGTCTGCTGTAGGGAGATGTGCTGCACTGGCAAATCCACAGACTTACCAAGTTGATCTGTTTGAAATCTCCTTTGAACTGTTAAGGGAGAGTCTGTTTCACTGTTCTGTCTTACTGATTTGCCTTGTTTTGCATGGGGTGTCAGCCTTGTGAGTGTTTTGCTTTATTGCATGTTTGCAAAAGAGGCCGAGAGGAAAAGAACAAAGTAAATTTTCCTACATTTTAGATTTTCCCCAGGGTGCATGGAATTGCTTGGGTGAATGTTTAAATCCGAGTGCTTCCAAAGGAATAAAACTCAGCCAGAGGAGATAGAATCCTTAAGTGTCAGTATGGGCATATCTTTGCTTAATGGAACACGTTTAAACTCTTTATAGAAATGAATTAAGTTGTGTGTCCTGTGTTTGCAAAGCAGCACAATGATGGAGCTGCTGCCAGCACTTGTTTTGAGTCTTCTGTTCTGCAGTGACATTTTGTTTTCAAGCACTGCCTACATCAGTCTTAGCTTTGGACAAGTAGATTTGTAATGCAAATAGTGACAAGCCAAATCAGTGGTACTAGTGAGCATAAAGGTGAAAGGCAGCAAATACAGTATTTCTGGAGAAATGTGAGATTACAAAAGCATTAATAGGCCGTGAAGCACTTTTGTATCAATTCTTATCTTCTGAAATACCACCTTTGAGGAAATCTATTTATTTAACCAGGTGAGGATGTCTGCCTATAAGCATGAAGGAAATGCCTTGAGAGTTCATTTGCTGTATTTAGTTTGAAGTCCTTATATCCGGCAGAAATAATTATTTAGAGTAACATGTAACTGAGGATATTATAGCAGGAAATACATTATTTCTTAGCATTGAAATGCAACATCTTAAACAGCTACTTGTGGTGCTCAATGTATCTATTTAATTTACCAAAGTTAACGGAATAGCGTTTTTGTGTGTGTTAATGTTTGATTTCAGATGTTCTTTGTAACAGTATTAACAGGGAGTGAAACTGGCCCAAAATTTCCACTGGCCACGAGGCCAGTAAAACAAAGTGGCCTGTGAAAATTTTGGCCGTATCAGGTACTATCCACGAGGGTGAAGAAAAATCTCTCAACCTTTCCCTTTTTTATTGGGCTTCAAGTCCCGGGGTGGCTACTGAAAGTGGCTGCTCGGTGGCCTAAAGCAGGATCTGTTACAGTTTGGCCATGCTGAGGAAAAGTCCTCTGGGGACAACAGATTCTCCCTTCCTGTTGCACTGAAACTTGAGTAGCTCTGGAGCTCTTTGCTTTTGACTCTGCCCTTTACAGCTGCAGGGGAGTGAGGGCCACGGTGCCAGTGCAGCTGGGAGGGAGCTGTACACAAAACTTAAGCTCAGCTGGACTGACTTAAATTTTACAATATTCTGACAAAATAAGCTCTGCGTCACTTAACATTTTGAACCGTTTTAAACTGGTACAAAACTGAACCTTTATAAACTGAGCAGCATTTATAATGCTTCATATATAAAAAACTGCATATTTTTAAGATTTATTACATATCTATGTAGATATGCTTGCTGGAAAAGCTAGGTCTGTTGTAGACCAGATGCTACAAATTAAGACTTGTGGCTTACCAGTTTCATTTCTATATTTTCTTGGAAAATGTTTCTAGCTAGAGTTTAAATATAAAATGTAAATACTGTACAGGTATGTATTGATATGAGTATTACTTGGTGTACACAAGTGATTTGCATGACAAAATATTCTGTATCAATCATTGTTAAAACGGTGATGTTCTTATGTAAAGCCACAGCAATATTAATGTTCTCATTTATCATTAAGACCTGTTGCTTAAATCTGTCAATTTTCTCAAGAATAAAGTGTGAAACTGTACTGTCACGTATCTCCTCATTTACCAGGAATAGATAGGAGGCAGTTGCTGACTCTTGAGAGGTTAAGGTTTAATTTTACGACTGCTCTTGTAAGTAAAAGGCCTCTTTTCTCTACCCCTTAGGCACAGTAATTTGAATTACCAGGTTTAATTTTTCAGGAAAAAATTCCTTCAACTGCAAAATGTTTCGGTAAGGTGTGTTACCACACGAGTGTGACTCCAGTAAGAGCTGGTTTCCCTTGAGAGCCACCCTAATTTGAGGTATTTTATTTTGTCAGTTCCCTGCCAGGAGTTTCAGTCACATGTGGGGGGGGCAAAGCGGATCTCTGCTCCCGGAGTAGATTAATTAGTTTCCTCAATTAGCACTTAGAAACAGGTGCTGCTGCTGCTCCACAGCTCTGGGGCAGTGTCACCGAGTGCCCTCCCTGCTCCAGAGCCAGGTGGGGCAGTTCTTGCCCGTGGGGCTCTGAAGGGAGGCACAGCAGCAACACAAACTGCTTTTAGCCATTTGTGCTGGAGGTGCTCATCAGACAAAGGATAAGACACCAAATCTCGGAGCCAGAGGACAAAAGAGGAAAACAAAGCCAGATACAGGACAGGAACGTCGGTTACTTTGCCATGTTACTTTATGTAACGTCACATCACTGTTGCCATAGGAACATTACGAAGGTACATTATGGTTTGGCTTTGGGGTGTTCTCCAGGTACCAAAGTATTACTTTTAAGTATTTAGTGAAACATTAACCTTGCTCTTTTNGTTTTTTTAAATTTTTTTTTATTTTGTCACACACAGTAACAAGCTCCTGCTGAGCTCCCAGCCCCTGGTGCCTGGCTGTGGAAGCTTTAAGTTCAAAGGAGACGCCTTCTGCATCCTTGTCTAGGCAGCTGCAGTCCCGGGTTACTGATCTTCTCTGGCTCACACCGACAGCATCTTCTCCCCTACAGGGAGAGGAAGATGTGACTTCTGGAGTGTCAAACACGCTCTGGCAGCTGTCAGCTCCCATGGCACAGCGCATCTTAAATAACTCAAGTAAAACTCAAGTAAAAATCCATTTTAACTTTGCTGTATTTATATACTATATAAATTTTACATGCTATATATTTACAGTGGGGCAAGTGCTTTTTATCTTTAAAAAAACAAAGATCAAACTTTAGACATCTCTGAACAACACAGCTTGTATAAACCAGACAGATTATTCAGATGAACTGTATTTAATACAGGTTCCCCACTCATCTCCTGATGCAGGACCAGTGAATAATAAGTGCATCACAGTTTGATAGCATTTAATAACAAAAATAAAAATCACAGTATGAATTTGTCTGTAACTAGACACTTTAGAGAGACAAAACAGACAACTGAGACTTAAGACAAATGACAGTATATTAAGAAAATGTAATAAAAACATATGGAACAATATACAAATAGTCTTGAGAGATACATTCAGAACTGCATATTCGTTGTTTCACAATGTTGAAAACCAGAAGATTTTCTTCAGATCTTGAATATAACTCAAATGTGAAGTAAATTAGTTTCTAGTGTCAGACCACAGAAAAAAAAAATGAAGCTCTTGCAAAACTTGTGAAGTTTTAAATAAGTCTTTAAATTAAATATACAGACTGTCAGTTGCAACTTTTATAATTCCTGGTCGCTCTTGCACCAGATGTCTTAACTTGGAGTAACATTACATGAATAACATAAAGTCAACCTGAGTCTGTAATTAAGCAGCATTTGAGATGGTCTATTCCAGGGCATTATCTCAGCTCAGTGAGATATTTATGTGGTAATTTACAATGTTCAGCAGTTGTAAAAAGTTTTCACCCTTTTGGATTAGAAGTATATTTTAAAAAAGAAAGTCTCAAGTTAAAAACTAAAAAAAAGTTCTTATATGGTAAAATTCTGTACAGAAATGTTAAGCACCACTTATGACTGGATTTTGTCTTGATGGTAATTGATAATAAATTTTAAGTTTTGATGGTCAATATCAGTAATGTCAGGTTTGAAGGTAAAGAAGTCATTGAAGGTAAGAAGTCGTTGGTTTTGATGATGAAAAGTCGTTGGTTTTGAAGGTGAAGGGTTGTTGGGGTTGGTGGTCAGGAGTCATCGGGGTCGGTGGTGGGTTCAGTCTGAGTATTGAAGGCTTTCATCAGTCAGCTCCACACCTGAAAGGCAAAAGGAAGCAAGGTCAGGCCCTGCCGTGACATGAAACATGGAACTGTCTCGGGCTTGATTTCTAAGAGACAAGGCTCCAAGCTGCCCCAGCTGCTCCCTCAGTACAGGATCCAGCCTCCTCGCACACCAGTGCAGCCCAGTTCTAGGCTAAGGCTGGTGAACCGCACAGAGCCTTAGGAAAGAGCCACCTGCTTTAACAGAAGTGCTGGACCTTGGCTGAATCAAACTGAATTGAAGGTTTTCCCAAACAGCATCGTCGTTTTAGTAACAATCTTGTGCTCAGGCTGACCAAGTCTTAGCCACAAAGGCAGAGCCTTCAGAAATTTGCTGGAGAGAACATGTAGGAATGTAGGAAAGAACTGCTTCAAAGCTGCTCCTTCCCCCCATCCTGTATGAATTTTTCTTAAATCACGACTTATCACTAGCTGTTCTCATCCTTATTAGTTCATTCAAAATAACAGGAGTTGTGGTGAAAAGGCACAACCTCACAGTTCCTCCTCAGTGGTTCCTCACCTGTCCCTACCTTGTTTGACAGGTTCAATACTCTCTAAAAACACAGCCAAAGTGGCCTCTTTTGAAAGCAGCTTTCATTGTTCAGAGAATTCTAATTGAGACCCATTTTTAAAAAAAAAGATTGACCTTCCAGAAGATGGAGCTAATTAACATCCACGGACCTGAGGAAATACTAAAATTCTCAAGACTTGCAAAAATTGCTTTTGCCAGCCCTCATCTCCCCTCGAGGTGTGAGGGGCGAGTTCAGCAATGAACAAGCAGCTCCTTCCCCTGCCCAGCCCAGCACCCTCAGTGCCCTGACCCGAGCAAGGAGCTGCAGCACATTTAATTCCTCGCTAAACCCGACTGGTTTGCAAAAACCCGAGTTTGCCATCTGCTGGCCAGAGAATCACTAAGGCCAAACTGCTATTGAGCACAAGCATTTTATTCTGTTTAGTTCCTGATTTATCAGCTAGATAACCTTTTAGTGCAGTAAGGGTTATTTTAGACATGAGTATTATAAAAGAAATCTCTTTTTACAACATTAGGATTTGAAAGACCTCAACTCAGTTCTTCTTAAATTTTCCTTGTTAAAGAATAATGGGTGAACAATCAGCTTTCCCTCCTGACCATTAACCCGGTTCTTAAACCATGGGTAGGTATAAAATGCAGAAAATTTGACAATAAAACTTGCTTTTGGATAGTGAGCTGTCTTCTTCAGGGATTACTTCACTTATCTTTGAGTAAAATAGATAGTTGGGGGATTGTTTTGGTTTTTTATTAAAACAGATGAGTAACTGGAACTGGTTTATGTGAGATAATAGGCATTTAATAAGGTTTTATTTCTATAATAAACACTTCTGTTCAGCAAAAATTTCATGGGAAATGTTGTCAAGTTTGATTTTAGATGTTGAATTTGTTGCAGTATGCAATCATCTTAATTGCATAATTTTAGAGCTAATTCATTTAAACTAATTAATTTATCTACTGCGAGCCCAAGTTGGGATTGTGACAAGCAACAGCTGAGAGCTCAGTGTAAATTTAGTCAGGCACACAAATTAATATTCAGGTTTTTTGTAAGAAGCACCAAACAGACTTTTTTAAATATTAAAAACTGGGGAAGAGCTGTTTCCTCAGCCCACCTCTATGTATTGTTAAGCCTATGCTAACAGAAAAACCCCACAACTGAATAAAACAATAGCAGGAATTTAACACTCTCCAGGTGTTTAATTGTGAAGTGTCCTCTGGAGGTTTGACAGCTGTGCTTAGGAGAAGGCAGAGCTACACCTGGACCAAAAATATTTCAGCATCACCAACTCCTGCTACTCTGAGTGAGCAACCAGCACCAGTTTCTGTGCTATGAACAGCTGAATGTAGTATTTGATTTAAATTACAGAATGGTTGGGGTTGGAAGGGATCTTAAAGATCATCTATTTCCAACCCCCTGCCACGATAGTGTTTGGAAGCCACGATAAAACCCAGGGATTTCATCACACAAGCATTTAAAGATCGTTATGGATAACCAGGAGTCCTGCCAACATCCCAGGGCCCCTTACCTCTGACATACTCATGGGACGCCATGGAGCTGTATTTCTTGCTGTCACCTGCACCAGAAGGCTTCTCTTCCTTGTAGGGTTGTTTACTGCCCTGGTTTCTGTATTGCTCACATAAATGGTCATCTGGAGGACGGGATTCTTCCTTCTTCTCCCATGTTTTCTTCTGGAAACGAGGATCTAAATATTCCAATAAGTCTTTCAGTTTCCTCTCGTGCTTCTTCTTTTTCTTCTTTTTCTTATGTTTGCGATTGTCATTGTCAAAGTGGAGCACAGAGCAATCCAAATCATAAAGTCTGAAGGAAACATGCAAGTTAAAAATAGAAAAACAGATGTGGCACTTGATGTATATACGAAATGTTATTTATTTACCACAGGTGACGACTTGCAGAGTGGTAATTTCTGCACATCTAACTTAATTTAGATGCAGCAACCTTAAGCCCTCAGAATGAAGGACAAGAGGTCCTGGGTTGTACACAAATCATTAACAGGCATATGGGGAATTTAGAAAAAAATTAAAATTGTAACCTAAGCAAGAACGGCGTGCAGATGTTATTCTGACTACATTGTCCAGCTCTAGTGTTCTAACACAATTCAGCAACATCTTTCCTATCTTCACTCGGCCAACCTAGAGACATGATCCCGTCACATTATGACAGATAAGTTACTTAGAAACAATGAAAAAAAGGCAGACATGAGAAATACCCAGAAAATAATTAGGAAAAAATTGCTGATTATGCTGGAATCCTTGCTTACTTGTAATCCTTCTCTCGATGTTTATCTTTGGACTTCTTTTTCTTCTTGACCTTCTTATACTTTTTGATTCTTTGGTCATCTATCTTTCGGCATTTCTTTTCTATGTCACTTCCGCTTTCTTCTTGGTGGGAGTATTTTCTTTTGCTATTTCTTAGTTTTTCTTTTTCATTTTCCCGGGAAGAGTCCTCAAAATTTGAGTGAGCTGACACAGGTGGAAGTGCGTGCCTTTCGCGAGAGTATTTTTCCGAGTGCTGCTGAGGTACTGAACAGTGGTGGAAGTTTGCTCTGTGGCTGCTGAAGTGATGCACATCCTCCTCTCGGGAGAGTGTGCTGTGAGCCCATCTGCCTTTGCAGTGATAATCCTTGTGTGACCTGCTGTAAGCTTGGCTCAGTTTGTCATAGTCTTTATCACAATGAGAGGACTTCCTCTCCCTACCATCCCTTGTTCCATGGGAGGAATAATAATCATTGTAGTATCTGCATTTTTCCCATCTCCGTGGTTCATCTTGATAGTATCTTTCTCTAATCCAAGGTCTGTCTCCTTTGGAATAATAATACCTATTCCTGTCTGGATCTGTCCTTTCTCTGCTTCGGGATCTGTAACGAGAGTATTTTCCTGAGCTCCTGCCATTACTGGGACTGTTTCTTTCATTGTGGGAGGATCTGTACTTGCTCTCGCTGCAATACTCCTGCTTATGACGGCTTTGCTTGTTTGTTTTCACGCTGTGAGAGCTCCTCCTCCTGTGGGAATGATCATCTGGTTTGTTTCTGGTTTGCCTCTCCTTCTCCTCAGTGTCCGAGTTTTCTCTCTTCCTCCGGTAGTGCTCTTTGTCAGTTCTTTTAGAGTCATGGATTTTTTTCTTATTTTTTTTCATATGTTTATCATCTTCTTCACATATATTATTACTCAGTCCCTCATCTGCTCTAGAAAATTGACTTTCCAATACTTTATCCAGCTTTGTAATAGAAGAGTCATTAACGGGTGGTACCTCTACATAGTTATTAGAAATGTCCTTTGTATCTTGGCATTTATCTGTAATATCTAGAGATGCAAGTTTTTTAGAACTACATTCAATGTCAGGCTTTACAGAGGACGTTTGCCCTAATTTCTCTTTGCTCTCAGGAGACCCTTTGATGTACAAAGGATTTTCTTTTGAAATGAGTTCAGGTTCTTTTGATCTTCTTAGTTTGTCTTTATCTCTGATGTCTTCAGACTCACACTGCCCAAGGAATTCACCTTCAGTATCCAAGGATTTTTTTCTAACCTTGTGCTGACCATTGATATTGAGATGTGCATTATCAGCTTTTGTTATAATACTTTCAGCAACTTCTTCTTTGGTAAAAATGGTTTCAGAATCTGACTGAGTAAAAAGTTTCTCAACCTCACAGCTAAAGTTGGAAGGAACCTTCCTGGATTCTTCATAGGCAAACAGTGCTTCCATCACTACAGTTTCCATAAGACCATCGTTGTCAGAAGATTTCTGAGATCCAGAGACACTGCACAAAATTAAAAACATATTTTTAACTCGAAAAAGTCCATCTAAAAGACATTAGGAGTAAAATCTCCTAAAGTAAGAAAAAAAAAAAAAAAAAGAAAAGGTGGCTAATGCAAAACTCTGAAAGACATTGTCTTTAGAAAACTATTCTTACACCTCCCTCAGCTCCCATGGAGAGGAGTTCTTCTCTCAATTCTGTAAGTCCTGCCTTAAAAAACCCACCCCCAACACATCCATCTCCTTCCACTTGCAGCTCGAGATCACATCAATAGCCAGAATAACTATCTTTGCTCTCCCCCCAGTTAGAAAAAAGGAAGGCACACAGATTTCCCACTCTCTCCCAAAGGGGAGAGCAGATTGTGGGAATTTACATTCAGTCATCCTAGGATGCAAAAAACAGAAAGAGGAATAGAAAAAGTATTCCAGACAATGGAAGAGAAATGTAAAAACATCCTGTGAAAGTTTTACAGGAGGCATCTGCCTGTATTTAGTATCAGAATGATGTGTGCCCAGTGCTGGTGTTTGCAACACCAGATGTAGTGTGGAATTCTCTGTACTGATGTAAATCTCTTAAGTAGCATTAGTAGATGGGTAAAATAGTAATAAACTTGTATGAAATCTTGTTTTAATCAGAGTGCACTCATTTTACCTTTTTTCCTCTGACAAGCTGTTCAACTGGCTGTATGTAAGAGATTCTAAGATACCTTGAGGATCTGGTGACAAAGCTTTAGGCATCTACAATTAAAATACAGAAGTTAACAAACAGAAAGAAAAAGCTATTTTTAGTAGAAAACTACTTTTGACAAACTTCCAACATTAGATGTTAAACAAGATCACACTGAGTTACCTGCACTACTCCCACTGTACACATCATCCCCCCTTCTCCCAAAAATGTATTTTATGAAACTTATGAAATATTATCTCCCTGAACTTCTCTTATGCTGACGTATGTCATATGTCAGCTCTGCAAATTCAAGGGGATAATAGCACAAAGGGTTAGAATGAAATCTGTGCTGTGTTTTCTGGGTATTCCACATTGCAGTGCCCATGAATATTGAATATATCAGAGGTGAGGAAGTCCAGATGAACAAATGTCACTCACCGTTTCAAGCACTCCATTTGCTTTAGAGAAGAAAATCTCAGAAGGTTTAATGGGTTGGACTTGGCAAGTGGAATCATCAAGTTTCAGTCCATTTTCTTTATATTCATTATCTAAACTAATAGCACCATTTAAGGAATCAATTTTTGGCAGCTCATGCTGGGATCTTTCTTCAGCATTCTGACAGGATGAATGGGAATTATGCAATGTACGGACCACCTTCCCAATCAGAATTCCATTGGAAGATATGACGTTGCAACTCCTTTTAAACAAGCCCTTTGACTCCTCGGATTTTCCTGAAGGTTCCGCACCGTAAGGGACTGTGTTATCAGAACAGAGCTTAGGGTTTCCATTCACTGCTGGCTCAACAAAGATTTCATCAGGAACCTCCTGCTTGGAGACATTAGTAGCAACTGACACTGTGGCTAGGTTTGAGGTAGGCTCTGCTGCGGAAGAGTTTGTAATTGTGGCTGAAGGAATGGGCTTCAGATCCTCCTCCTCCACAGCACTGCTCGGACACTCCGCCTGCGACACCGCCTGGCGTGTGGGCAGCTTGTTGTGAATACTGATCGTGATCTTCTGCGTTTTTGAAGGGTCTGTCATTGAAGGCCTGGAAATTGCCCAGTTTTGAACACAAGCTGTTGGTGGAGCTGAAGATGGCCTTTTGACAGCAACACCAACAGTACCGGGATCCTCTTTTAAGGGTCCATTTCCATTTAAACGATTGGAACTCTGGATTTAAAGAGATTGTAAGATGGATATGTTCAAACACGCAGCACTGCAAGCTTTACAACACTAAATTCTCATACTAAATAGTTCTACAGATTGCCTCAACACCTAAGAAGAAACCTCACTTCCCTTCCAATATAAATGCAAGTCCAACAAGTGTCTGTAAATCCTGCCTTTGGTATCAAACGAGCATCAGTTTTCACACCCACCCAAACAACTTGACATTGACTAAAGCTATTCCAAAAACTATTTCTTTTCCTTTTTAAACATTCCCTGACAACACTGGAATAATTCTGCTGGTACTCAGGACCAAGACAATTTGTTTTCTATCACTGTCTCAACTAAAGTGACAGTGATAGGGATGGGGCACATATTTACTTTTTAAACTTAAATTATTTAGGCATTAATAGACTACTTAAATTGTCTCAAGAGCATAGCTATCAGTGCTTCAGAAAGCTGAGCTGGAAGGATAAAGTAATGAAGCAGCATGGCTGCACAATTTAGGATTAGCCACTGTTTGAATAACCCTGGCTCTAGCACGAGGGCTGTGAGGAAACCTGCAGC
This sequence comes from Rhagologus leucostigma, assembly GCA_013397725.1. Taxonomy (NCBI): domain Eukaryota; kingdom Metazoa; phylum Chordata; class Aves; order Passeriformes; genus Rhagologus; species Rhagologus leucostigma. The sequence continues at coordinate 40,220 of VZTD01005544.1, read as the reverse complement.
GCGGAAGGGAAAATAAAACTCAAAAAAACCCCCACCCCACGCCACAACCCACTACAACTTGGTGCTATTATCTGCCCCCCTTCCAATTACCTTAATCATGTGAGGAGGAAGCCGTGGTCCCATAAACGCAGCCTGCTTGCTGTTGGCTCCGCGCTGGCCGAGGAAGGAGCGGGGGTAGGAGGGCGCGGGCAGGTAAAAGGCTCGCTCGCCCAGCGTCAGGTCGTAGCGCCTTGGGAGAGAGGGGCAGCTTAGCTCAGAGCTTTTCTTTCAGCCCATTCCTGGATTAAACCCCGTGCTATAATCTCGTAGCAACAGCGTATATGACACGAAAGGCACGTGTGGAAGATTTAGCCAAGACTACAAACAGAAGATTAGATAATGGTCTTCCTACAATGACTTTCCAGAGCAATGCTTCAGCCTCACGCCATCTATGGCCATGAGTTCTCCTTTTTTTCTAAACTGGCCAGCTACAGAGAGCAGATATAAAGCAGTGTACCCAAGTGCAGAAGTTTAAGGTCAAGCAATGAAAGATAATAAATGACAAGGGGAATTTCCACTTCGACAGAAATACACAAATAGTAATATTTTCCTAGGGTGAAAGGAAAAAGACTTGAAAACAAGAAAAGTATCAGCAACTTGACAGTAAAAATATCCTGAGCACATTTGGTGTTTGTTATTACCTGATATAAAAAAGCACGTAAGCTTGCTGATTGAGAACTGTTTTGATATCAGAAAGCTCCACTGAGGCATCATTCATCCGGTACCAAAGTCCATTACCAGCCTGCAAACAAAGACAGAATATCTTCAGATGAATTGCATCTGTTCCAAAGGACAGCAGAGATAGAGCACTACAGAACAAAGCATACCAAAACAAAGCAAACAAAGCACATGATGCAATGTTTTCCCCTAAAACCAGTGGTTACCAGCAACATTTTGATTTCCTTGCCAGCAGATTTTAACCTGTTAAGAAGTTGAACTGGTACCTACCTTTATGAAGCAGAGATAGTGTCCAGCATTACAGTTGAAGCCACTATGTACAAGAACTGCATATAAAGCATAGATGAGGGGTTCTCCAATGGATTGGGACATATATGCTCGAAGATCCAAATATTCAGGGTATTTTACATCCTAAACGCAGACAAAGATTCAAATGTTATCCTGAAATACTTCAGAGAACAGCCTGAAAAAAACATTTCTACAAACACAGACTAGGACTTACATATTTTTCAACTCACTTAAAAATGCCTGTTCTCAGAAACAACATTTAATAACTTAAGCTGCAGGGAGCTATTTTCTACAGAATTAGCTCTTTAAGGGTGAGGTATGTTCTTATGGTCACACAGGAACATTATTCCTATTAAAAAAGAAAGAAGCAGCCACTGCTGCTAAGTTGTTATATCGACTTCTCTTACACTAGAGGTACTACCTGAAAATGTGAACAACTTTAAAATGAGTATTCATCTCTGGGAAATGCCCCATTCCGAGAAGATAAAGTGGCATTCCAGCTGCAAACATACCTTGTTGATCTTTCCACCTGTAAAATTTGCAAATCTTTTCAGTGATATTGTGAGAACATTGGAAGAGCGATGTATCGTGTATCTTTTTGATGCTGGAACCATCTTTTTACACCTTAGAAACAAGCACAGACATATTTTTAACACTATATTCTTTTCTCACCCAGAAGTCAAACAAGTTTTCATCTCTCACACGTGCTTATGCTACTTGAATGATATTTGTTTGTGTAATGTTAGATCTTTTCTTAAATCCATAAACTGCATTTCAGCTTTGTTAACAGGGAGAAGATTGCAGGATATTAGTGACAGCTCTACAGAACAAAGAATAAAGGATTTAGAACATTATCTCTTGATAGCCAAATAAATGTCTTAACATGTATCTTTCTCATGTCAAAAAGGTAAGGCTGTAAAAAATGTAAAAAAATCACTGGAAGGAAACAGCCATTCTGCAAGAGGCAGACGTTGGACAATCTTGAGTTTTCTTGTACTGAGGTTGCTTGGAAAGACACTGAAACCTTCTGCAGTCCTTCAAAACAAAGTTCTTAATTTTGTTTGTTGCACTGCACACTCAAAGGAGGTACAGACTAAGTCCTGAAATGCAACAATGAGCATAAAGACTGAAACATGTCACTTTACATTGTCAAGAAAAATACTGCTGAGAGCTAACAAACAGAAAGAATTTAATGGCCTCTTTTCAAACTGATGTCAAAATACAAGGCACAGAATTCCAAACTGATGGTGAAAGCCAATGAAAAAAAAGAGACCCACCCAGAATATGAAAAAAAAAAAAAAGAACTGGTTTAAAAAATTCTGAAACTTTAGTATTTAGAGACAAAATCTTCAGGCAGTAGTCTTTATTAGAAAAAATAATGGTAGAAAACAAAAAGGAGACTGAAAAGTAATACAATAGTTTGCCTACGATGGAAATGACCCTGTACATGTACCAAACCTTTCTTTTCAAACTCACAAAAAGACTAAAACTTCTGGGTTTATGTGTGACTAAGCTGGTGTTGCCTCCCACCCCAAATCCTTGCCCACATCCCTGTGCTTCAGCTCACCACTTCTTATCAGACATGCCTTTTAACTTCTGGCCATGAGTATTTTAGTGTGCAACTTCACACTCAGGAAGGCTGACAAGCCCCAGCACAGATAATATTAGGAATAAAGGTCTAATGTGAGCAACACAATTCTTGTAATGTATTTCCAAATATTCAAACAGAAACATAAAAGTTACTCACTTAGAAACAAGTGCATTATTTTGCAAGCTTTGAATGATTTCAGTATATTAGTTTTGTAAACAAAACTAAATGAAACAGCAAGCCATGTCCGTCTTATGGCTAAGCAAAGTCAAGAGATAACTTATCCTCAAGTCATGCACTGCATTAAACAGGTATCTTGTATTAAGGTGTAATTAAAAATAATCTTACTTGCTACACTTATAGCTATTTTCACCGTCCAGTTGTTCCGGTTTCACAAATTGTTCTAGAGCTCTGGTGACAGAGGTAACTGCCTGGATGAGTAAGAAAGTAGAGCACTAAGTCACAAGAAATGCAAAATTTCAAGCACTATACAAGAGAACCTTGCTAGTTCATATTTAAATGACTTATTGTGAACAGCAACCACCGTGAAGGAGGAGACAGAAACAGAGATCATTGAGCGTTAAAAATGAAATTTTAAGACCTCATTTAAAATGAAATTTTAAATGAAACCTCATTTGAAAATGATTCTACTTCAAAATAAATATATTTTGCAGTGTCAGGCAGTATCTGTGGTATGCTTTGGCACCAATAATGAGAACAATCAAACCCATCAGTCCGACAAGAGATGTATATTGAAGTAGAATAATTGAGAAGTATGATTGTATCATTGTTTGTGTAGACATGATTATTGTTTTCCCAGCTTAAATCCAATCCAAACACGGAGAGCATTTCCATGGCTTCCACAGAACAACAAAGTCCAATCCACCCCCATCCACCACCAAGTTCTTTTGTTTCAACAAGATATGTTTTTAAGCAAAATGACTTTATTTTACGAAATTCTACAGGCCTTTACACATCCCAACCCACGCTCACAAAACATCTTACCTTTATATCCAAAGTAACGTCGAGAAATGGCTCGTACGTATCCGACACTGCTTTGCAGTTCAAGCACTTTACTGGAATCGAAATACAAATGCTTAACATCACGTGAATGAGACCGACTGCATGAAGTTAAATTATTAATACACATTACTTTAGTCAAACGCCAAACCCCTTTGCTACAGACAGACAAAAAGACACAGATCAGTTCGGAAGACAGTAAATTTTTTTTAAAAAGTACCTCGAGATCTTAGATATCCTCCAAATATTTGATAAATAAGCGTGGTGGCTTGAGAAGATCTGTCTAACCTGGAAATAAATTAGAGTCAGACCTCAGAAGACTGAAAGCACACAGTTAACTCCTCAAACAATTTTTGGTTTTATGAAAACCAAGGATATAGATTTTATAAATGAAGTAGTAAGAGGGGCTAGGAAACATTTAAATTTAATTAGTTTATGCTTACTTGGTGCTTCCATTCAAGCAAGCTTTCTGTAAAGCATCAACAGTGAAGCATAAGAATTCATGTGCATCCTCTTGACTGCCAAAATGGAAATGTTTTCCTATTCCTAATAAATAAAAAGGTTATTATATATTTATTTATTATAGAGTGAAAGAAAACACACATTTCTAAAATGTCTCTTGTTTAAAGTATCAGAATTATTTAAATGCATCAAACAACTCTTTGGAAAACTAAAAAAATGAAAAATAAACCAAACCAAACTACTTACTTTTAAGGCCATTGATAACAGATGTAGGTTTGATGGCATTATTAGAGCAACACAGGACCTGGTTGATGTGACTTTCCATTGTGCACATCATACAGAATCCTTCTACATGACCTAGGCAGTGAGAGAAGAAAGCATCCCATTCCAGTCAAATATACATTACTAAAAAAAAAAACCCCACCCCAAAATATTAATAATCTAAGTCGTGGGTGCAATGTCCACTATCTGTGCTACATTCCCTTCTCCTAAGGTGTCAGTAACCCAACAGTTTTGTGGCATTTTATTTTGCAGAACTGTCCCGAATAAAACTCCTAGAATCACAGACCAGGATGCTCAAAGCCCCATCCAATCTGGTCTGGAACACTTCCAGTGGAAGGTGTCCCTGCCCATGGCAGGGATTGGAACTAAATCACTTTGAAGGTTCCTTCCAGCCCAAACCATTCCACGATTCTGAACTGAAACAATTTTTATATGGGAACAAAACACAAACAAACTTCTAGGAATACACATTAAGACACCAGACTAGAAAGCCTACAGGTGCCTTAGGAAAAAAACACATTTATGGATACAAAAAGAAGCTCCTCTAGGCTTAAATAAATTCAAGTAGAAAAACAAAATTCAAAGAACACAAATTCCAGGGTTTAAAAAATACAAACTTAATTATTTAGATTAAAATCAGCCTAAATTTTAATACAGTCCCCCCAAAATTTCTATTTGAGTTCGTAAGAGATTAGTTTGTAGCGCTTTCTAGAATGTTTGGGTTTTTTATTGGGTCAACAATTCATCACAGTATTAGTGCACTGCAGTATCTCAGCTGTGAAGACTGAGAATCTTCAATGCCAACATCCTAAATTTTATCACCTTTCTACCAGCAGGAAACCCAAATGCCAAATGTTCATCAAATGCCTTACTTTACAACGTACTTTGTTATTCACGTGAAGCAAGAAATGATCTTTCCTTTAAGTTTTACCGTGGCACATTACATTAACAAATTCACTTTATATGCCTCCTATAATTCTGAGCCTCCTGTTAGCAGAATCACAGACTCATTTAGGCTGGAAAAGACCTTTAAGATCACGTTCAAAACCTGCTTCTACGGGCAAAATAGGACAACTAAGAATTTTCTTCACACGGTCACTGTTTTCCTTTCACCTCCGGAGCTGTCCAACAGATTTACAGCGTTAGAAAGTACTCACATGACTTGGTGTGCTCAAGTGAAAGCATGTAATTGGCAAGAGGAGGCGTGTAGGTCAAGCACTGGAGAGTAGAATTAAGGAAACATGTGTTGCCGAGGTTCTGCAGCCCAACTCCAACACTCTGTGTTTGTTGCCAATCCATACAGATTTTCTCAGGCGGAAAAAGAATTCTTTGTGGCGGAGCAATCCCATCATTAACGACTGCAGGAAAATTGTCTTTTAGAAAGAGTTGTATGGGGTTTGTTTTAAAGCAGGTATTTTAAAAGTCGGATTCTGCAGGAGCAGCCTGAAGAACCAGCTCTGCTCCAAAACACAGCCACACACGATGCACAGCTGTAACACTGCCACGTGAATTTGCTGGTCAACACACTGCTTGGGACAACAATTTATTCATCTGTTTTAATTCTTCTAACGCAAGACAAACTACCACTCTGATTTTAGTACCTGGTTTCTTTATACCTATACCCTTTAATCTCTTGATTAATTAAATTACTGGTTTTTTCCTTATTGTAACTTAAACCACAAACTTACACTTGCGGTTATTTAGTAAGAAGAACTCAGACAAACAAATAAGCAGCACAGAAAGTAACCCTATAGATATCAGATCTCTTCCTGGGCAGTGTTATTATTCAAAGACTTGTGAATAATGGAAGCCATGAATAGACATGGTAAAATGTAGTTTTCTCTCCAGAAGAGACCTAGGTACATCTGTGCATTATGAAAAACTCCTCTTATTTGATTATACACAAATAAAAAATACTTTACAAATCAATTGTAAATAGATAAAACCAAGTTCTGCAACACCTATCCCTGCAGCTGCCTCAGGGGATGCACAAAACTGAAGTCTGTGGCTGAACTCTTGATTCGCTGTAGTCCCATTTTATAGCAATGCAACAACTAAAATCTGCTTCTACTTTGGTTTTGTTTTTAAGAAAAAGGAGGGAGGACGAAAGACACTTACCTAGATCTCTTTGGGCAAAAGGCTTTGATTTTTGAGATGATCTACAATAAATATGCCCCCCAGGACCTTTGTCCACAGAGACTTTGTTTGGATCTTCTGCAGGAGGTACCCGGCCCAAACTTGCAGTGCGTGAGGTCATTTTTTTAGTACGGGGTTTCATAGATTTGTCAGACCGTCGCGAGGAAGATTTTTTAGACTTTGAAGATTTTGGCTTGTTAACTATGGTCATTGTTCATATCTGTAACAAGGCAAAAGTTCTGTTTGGCATAAGAACGTCCAAAATATTCCAGAAAGGAAAGACTAAGAAAGATCCTGTCACTTAGCCTCAAAGAACTTGAAGAACTGAACAGCTAAGAGTGATTACAAAAAAAGGAACAAACCCCCAAAACTCAAAAAAAATTCCACCCAACACACAACTGAACACACAAAGTAGAATTCTCCATCAAAACTGTACCAATACTGCTTTTAACTTCTGCTGAGCTGATGGCATTTCTTACACTTTCATGGGATTTTAAACCACTATAGTTACCAAGACCTCCTTCCTAAAAGAAGCTGTGAGCAGTGGCACAATCAAGTGCTGGCCTGTTGAGATCCAGGAGGAATTGTCTGGCCAACATCATCTTGCTCCTGGGAACCACACACCCCTGATGACACAGAGGATGGGATATAGCTCTGAGAAATCTTGGGAAAGGAGAGCAAGAAAACACTTGCAAATTTATTTCCACCTGGGTTTCTTCTGCCCTTCCAAGAAGTATTTGTTTGGATACAACTTTGGCAGCACTCCTTGCAGTGTTTTGCACCCATCACATTTACAATGCTTACTTATCAACCGAGATGTTGAATTAAAAAGCATAATTTTCAATTCTACTTATGTAAAGTTGTTTTGCCAGGAAAAAACAAAAGAGGAATGTAAACTATAAAAAGAAAATGATGAACGCAAAAGAAAGCAAACCAAATCCTCAGCCCTCAAGAATAAAGGCAATAACTGATATTAAGTCCTTTATAAAATGCTGATTATGTTTCAAGATGGTACCTCTTTAAATATGTGTAATTGTGCGTGCATAGTAAGCTGCTGAATAATTACATGATCAATTATCAACTCCTACATGTAAATTTTTACTACTATCGTACTATATCATGGAGGGCCTTTTTAACTTTAGGGAAACTATAAACATAACTGAGGGTTTAAAGTATAACCTGCTTTGTAATCCTGAAATAACTGAGAGAACAAAGCATGAAGCAGTTTCAGATTCATGGCACAACCTGATTGCTAATGATAAAACTTTGGGTAGATTAAACAAAGCACAGTAAATCGGAGAACTTCTAGTCCCACAAAAGACAAATTATGTGCAAAGCCTTTAATTAGATTTTTTTCCCTCTAAATTTTCAATTTAAAATCTACTTTGTACACACTTTCCATTTTAGAGATGATAATACACAAAAAATAGAAAATTCACTCATTTTACTGAAAAAATAGGACATCCTTGTCCATTTGAAAGACTAAGATGACAGTTCTCGGGCTTAGTGATTTTCAGGTAAGATCCAGACTTCAAATTGCAGATACTGGTGACATCTCCTTTTCCTGATGGAAAGGGAAGAGGTTTCAACATCATAGATGAAACTCATTTGCAGGACAAAAACCAGAATCAAGACTGCAGTGAAAAGCAAACAGAGGAATATTATCACAAAAAAAGCTTTGGCCTTATACTGACCAATGAGGGATGCCTCATGTATTTTTAAACTTATTTTTGACAACTGAGTAGCCCATTACCAGATATCAAACAGTAAGACACCTGCAAATATCAATGGATGCCAAGAATAACTCAGATCCACCGCTTCTAAAAAATGTCAATATAATTAATTTGGATATAACATCTCTTTGACGAAGTAGCACAAAAATTACAAACACGGATATTTTTCCTCTCCCAGTGTTCAGTGTATATACAGGTTCTGTTCCTGTACCACTACTGAACATAAACGCACATTGCCATGTGCATTGAGCGTTTTTTCCCTGTGCTATTCCCATAACAGACTTCTCCCAGTATGATATTGACGAGTAAAACAGAACAAACAGTTGTTTTCCTCCCATTCGGAGTGTCGCATCAGGCTTGTTTAGATTCTTTTTTCGCAGTCTCATCACAACACGCAGCAGTTACGACTTGGATCTAAATATTTATGTTTGGTCTCCGCTTTGCATACAATAAATCACAGCTCAGGAGGGTTTTATACAAGATCCCGTTCACAGAACCGCGTTCAGCCAGGGAGCATGATTGCGCCTTTATCTCAGTACAAACCAAACATCTCCAGCAGCGAGTGTAAAAAAAACAAGAGAGGCACACGGCAACACCGAGGCACAAACAAGAAGCAGGAGGCAACTACTCCAGCAGAAGCCCAGGCAGAGTCACCTCGCTACACCACCGACCGCACCGCACACGCCGCCGGGAGCAAAAACAACCCGGGGCAGTGGGGAACACAAACACACACCCCGCGCTGCTTTTACTTTCGTTACAAAATGAAAGGCAGCAGAGGCGAAAGTAATTAATGAGTTTACCCTTGCTCGGCAGGCGGCGGGGAGCGCCCGGCGCGGGCCAGCTCCGAACTCCGTGTCCCGGGGCCGTTGGTTGTGGCGGGACCGAGCCCGGCGCCGCGAGCGCCCGCGAGCGCCTCGCTCCGGGCGGCCCCGAGCCCCCGGACCCCGCTCACAACCGAACCGCCCGCCCCGGTACCGCCAGCGCCAAGCCCGCAGCACCGACCCGGCTTCCCCCGCTCTGAGGGGTCCCGAGTCCCGAAAACGTTCTGAGTAACAGTAAAAGGCCGCTGGCAGGGGCAGGGACGGGCACCGCAAGCAACATGTCCGCGCTCAGCGCGGCAAGAGCCCGAACACACACAAAACAAAACCCACCCCGACACGCAGGCGATG
>VZTD01005544.1:0-29720 GCA_013397725.1 Rhagologus leucostigma | reverse complement strand
GAGGCGGGCGGGCCCCGCCGGCCGCAGTGGAGGGGCCCGGGACCCCGGCACCCGGCATGTGGCGGGGCGAGAGGGCTGCGGCCCTGCGGGCGCCGCCGCCCGCCATCGAGTACCCTGAGGAGAGCCCGGAGCCGCGCTTTGACGGTAAGCAGGGCAGCCAGGTGGGCGAGCGGGGAAGTCTCCCGTTTGCCCCGGCTGGCAGGGAGGGAAGGAGGGTAAAACCGCCGCCTTCATCTTCCCGTCCTTCCCCACCTCTCTGAGGTAGCGGCGGCCGCGGGGGTGATGCAAGAGCGGGCAGGCCCTCGTCAGCGCCCTGCCCTGAGGCCGCCGTGGGAGCTCCCCCTGCCTCGGGCACAGGGCGCCTCGGTCTCCCCGGGTAGCTGCTTTCCGTGTACACTTCAAAAAATTAATTAGGTTCCTAATTAGCGTCTTAAGCTACTCTCTTAATCGCAGCTCGGGTGCTGCGTCTGTGAGCCGGGGTTGTGTTGAAGCTGTGTGGTTGTACGTTGTTTTGATGTTTAGGTAAATAGGTGTGTACGGAGAGCTAAGTTCATTCGTCTGACTGCCCTCTTCCAGAATCGGATGTGCCGGCCGAGCTGCGAGTTGCAAACGGGTCGCAAAAATTTGTGAAGTTCACTTCGACCATCCAAAACCAGCTGCTGCTTGTGTCACTGCTGGAGCATCTCTGCCACATGTACACGCACAACCCCGTTCACTCCAGGTGTTTGTTCCGAAGTTAGTAAGAGGATTTCATTCCTGTCTCTTAAACTGCCTCACTGCAGTATGCACCAGACCCTTCTGTGCAGCGTTACAGTGTAATATCAATACAAAGCTGTAGGTTTCATCCCGCTGGGACAAGAGTGATTCTGTGAAGAGGTTGAATACCTTGAATCAACTAAATTGGCAATGACAACTTGTCTTATTTTTGAAAACAGTAACAGAATGTTGCTGTAGATGTAAGAATCAAACAGTTCTGTTCCAGCTAGATCCTGGGAGTTGCATCATGAGAAGGAAAGCAGAGTAGATTATATAACTGTTGTGATCTAAAAATGCAGGTAGGAGGGGAATTTAATAAAATACTTATCAAGAAATAGTTGTAGTAGAGTTTTCACTAAATATTTCAAAATTATATTCTGTGAAAATCTGAGTAAATACCTTTATAAGCCCTTTATTTTGCCATAAAGTCATTCAGGGAGTTTGCATTTTTAAGTGTGAAGTGTTACTTTTAGAATACCTTTTTGGTATGTGACTTATAATGGGTATTTTGTTCATGTAGGCATATACTTAGTGCATTTAAGAAAGCATATCCAAGGGTTTTGTCCTTACTTTACATGATTGTAGACAATAAAATCTAATCTGTTGTTCATAGCTAAAATTTAAGCCATTTATAACATCATAGTTGCACCCATCTTCGGCATTTATTAGGTTTTGTTTGCCACAGTTGGTTTACTGCAGCTGAGAGAGACGAGGTGCTTGGGGAGGTGGTGGAAGGAAGTGACTTCATTCTTTCTTATGAGTATATGCATAAGTGTGTGGGTTTGGATGGGAATTAGAAAATCTTGACATGATCACTTTTGATTATAAATGCGTCCTCATAATTGCGAGCCTGCTTTGAATTTTTCTTTTCACTGGTCAAAATAAGTCCAAAGCTAAAATGTAAGTGGATGGGTGGATGTTTGTACAATTCATCTGCTGAGATGAGGAAGAAGAGGAGATGCAGTTGTGACCCTGAAGGGCATGGCAAATAGCTGTATTATGCAAAGGGATTCCCACAGAGCAGCTCTAGTTTGGATTTAATTAGTTTTTATTGCTGAGAGTACAGGAACAACATTAGAGTAGGAGGGATTGTTCAGTTTTTCAGACACGTTATCTTTCAAATAAGATTTCTTGTTTAAAAGCTTTGTGTGGTCTTATTGGCTGTCTTTATTTAATGTTTCTCTGACCTTTCTTTGTTCCTTTGTGCAGTTCTTCGTCAGGCTTTCACAAGAACAGGCTTGCTGTCCCCTTTTGCCTTCTGTGATGAATTTAGTACTGTAAGACTGCAGCACAACAGAGCCATTGCTGAACTGATGAAAGCAGCTAATCAACAAATACTGAACGGGGTAAGCTTTGTTACATGTCTTTGGCAACCTCTGCAGTAAGGAGCTTTTGTTTGGGGGTTCTTTTCAGGTAGGGTTGGGTCTTTTTAATAGTTATACAAAAGCACTCCTTGGCTGTTTGGGATGGCATGCTCTGGTTCTATAGGTGGAAACCAGTTTTTGAAGCCATCAATATTTTGTACTGTAATAAATAATAATAATAAAACAAGTGAAAATGTTTATAAGCAAAGGCAAGGTGTTGTAAGTATTGCTACAGCTTTTTTTGCAGACATCCATTTTCAACTTTAAACTGTTGGTTATGTTAACACCCTCATATTTACATTAGTGGAGGGTGTATTTTGTGTACTTGTGCTTCAGGCTGAATCAGACCCGTTTGCTTATCTCGCTGCTTGAACTAAGCTAGTTAATTTGGTTTTAAGCACATTTTAGAGCCCTCATTTTATCCTGTTTGCCAGCAGAACTCTAAAAGGGCAGTAAATGTCTCCAGCAGAGAGATGTTAACAGATTACCAGTGGGATAATAATACTTTAATTTGGTGGAGCTCTCTGCAGCATGCGACTGCTGTCAGTAACCTCATTTCCTTCTAAGAAGGAGGTTGCAGTTTCTGTTCTGATTAAGCTGTCCATGCCACTAGCACAGTAGACATGTTATTCTTTTTATATGGCATGTTTTTATGTTGGATTTTTTTGTTTCATAGGAGCTTGATAATGGAGAGACTCATGCAATTGGGTATGTATTCAAAGCATGTAGAAATATTAAATTAACTCCTTCCCTAAAGTGCTCCACCCTGAATTTAATTAATACTGCATTTTATAGTTTGGCTCTGAAACATAGAAAAAAAGGTAGAAGTTTCTTCGGATTCTCAAAATGATGTGGTGAAAATTTGTTCTTCAGTACAACTCTTGCATTCAGTGCCACTGTTCAGGAAAAGAAGATTTATCAGGCACCAACATAAAAGAAATAATCTGAATACTTCTGTTAAAACAGAGTATGGATTCGTAGCACATGTGCATGCTCTTGCAGTCTGCTGGTATTCAGTATTCACTGAAACTCAGGCTGGTACAGTATGGTAGTGTCAAGGTACTTCCTTTGTCATAACATGAATAGTATTTTTAGAATGTGTACAGCTGTATCTCACTTGTAAGTTGTAATTTAGTTTAATGCAGCCTAACTTTTTTTTGATTAGGGAAAAAGAAGTTCTCTTTGAAGCACAGACTTCACGATACTTGAATGAATTTGAAGAGGTTGCAAGGCTGGGAAAAGGAGGATATGGCAAAGTATACAAGGTATTCTTTACCTCACATTTAAAACTAATCTGTTTGTATCTAGTTTTTCTTTGGAATTTGGAGTTAGTGTTTTGGCTGTACTGCCAAATGTTTTTCGAATAGAAGAGGTGCAAATCTGTACCTTAGAGGAAAGTGGGTGTTTCATTTCGAAAGCTGCTCAGTTGTAATTAGTTTTGTTTGTCAAAAGCAGGATATATCAGATGTTCTACTTTGTGTATTTTGACTCTTTTAAAATGAAAGAAAACTCCTTATTTCACATGTGAGGTATTGTGGTGTTACGTTGAACAGCCTCAGAACTGATTAGTCTGCACACTCCAATGCTTTAGTTGTGGCTGCTTGAAAAAAAAATGAGCCTTAATATGAACACAAACTGTCCAAGGCAACGTTGAATTGGTTTAATTGTATTAAGGACTTGTAGTGTATGGCCAGCCCAAGGTTCCCCATGAGGTGTGTGCCATGTGGAAATGACAAGTGTGCTCTCACATATTTATTGAGGACCTGTTAAGCAGTTACCAGGACCTATCAGTATCCCTCTCTTAGACAGCGGGGGCCTAATCCCAGTTTCATTCTCTGATGCAGGTGATACTCTATATGAATGGGGTGCAGAAATAAAATCTTAGAAAATAGTGGGTTGTAAAGGATTTAATTAATCCAAGCACGTTAACATCTAATTTTCTCCTATTGCAATTGTTTTCAGGTCAGAAACAAGTTAGATGGTCAGTTCTATGCTATTAAAAAAATTAAAATTAAGAAGACTACAAGAAGAGATTGCATGAAGGTATTCTTCTTCATGTGTTTTGTCCCTGTTTTAACTCCTCGTTGGCTACAGCTTATTCTGTTCTAATTTATTAATGTAGCTAATATGTCCCGATATATTAAAAATATTAATATATTTTTTTATGCATTCTGAGTTTTTAAAGGTTTGAGCCTGTCAATACCTACTAGAAAAAAGGAAATGAGAGGTATTTAAGTCCATTAAAAGAACCATATTAAATTACTTGAACGTGATCATCTCTGCAGCCATGAAAAATCAATTTGTTTTAAAGCTTTCAAATTTTCTCTGCTACTGTAACAATTTTATCTGTTCTTTCTCTGTAAGAAACTTACTTTTTGTTATCTTTTGTGTTTCTAAGCATTCAGAATAAAGTACTGCCACGTTGTGGGTTTTTTGGTCTTTTTAGGTGCTCCGAGAAGTCAAAGTGCTGGCTGGGCTGCAGCATCCCAATATCGTAGGCTATCACACTGCTTGGATGGAACAAGTTCAAACAGTACATTCAAAAGGAAAGTACAGCTCATTGTGTAATTCCTGCTTGCATCTTGCAACCTCTCTACTATTATTTGCGGGAGAATATTACTTCTCTGATAAAATAACTGGTTTTTTGTGTATCAACTACTGTCTGTAACTGTTGAGAATTTATCTCCTTTTGTGTTAATTCTATACCTTCTTCTCGGTTTTTCTCTTCAGTTTCTTTGTTCTCAGCTCTTTCCACACTCTGTCCTTTGGTCCCTTTGTAACCCTAATCCATCGGTCCCTTTCTAGTCCTTTCCTGGAATGCCTTTAGCAGTTAAATCTTTTGATCCTCTCTTAGTGGGAGGTTTGGTTATGCTCTGTATAACTTTATTGCTTTCCAAGTCGCTGCCTTGATGCCCAGCCAGCCATAAGCACAAAAGAAAATGCATAAATGCATAGGAAGTTGACAGAGTAAAACAGGCAAAACTTTTAAACCAATGATCCAGAGAATCTTGAGGGAAGCAATTGTTTAATGCTGGGGGTCCTTCACAAGTATTTAATGGTGGTAATGGAAGTACATAATGAGATCTATAGGTAGGTTCTGTGGTACTTAATGGTTTCCCTTGTCTTACAAGATTGGTGTTTTATATTTGCTTCTGTGTGCTAAACCAGCTTTTTCATATAAAAATGCAATTTTGATGACAATTATTTCCAAGATATCAAGCGTCTTCAAAACAGCAGCAGTGTGATGTGAAGGGTGATGCCTTGTGGAGCTGCTTCTTTAACTGTGTGTTATTCTATACACTGTAAACACTTACTTTGAACAGGCTGACTTGTGAAAGATGAAGTTTAAGTAAATATCTAAGAGAGCCCAGTACAACCCTTTTAGTGACTTTGTACAACATATATTTTCTTTCCATTTAAAGGAAAATGAAACACATATTAGGGTGGCTTCTTAGGAAACTTAACAAGCCCCTTTTGCAGCAGCAGAAATAGAGATAATCTAGAGCTATGCATAGGTAACAAAGTTAAATCAGTGAGGTGCTGTAGCTTAAGTGCTAATTTTTAGTAAATATGTGCATACATTTTTTGTTTTATAAAATACCGTATTTATCTTCTCATCCAACAGGTAAAACAATAATGGAGCTGCAGCCATTATCTGTGGAGCAAGACAGTAGCAAGTGAGTATTACGAATCTCAGTGTCAACATATATTTGACTTTAACTTCTGATGTATATCTGAGACATTGCTGTCTGGGACAACCGTCCAAAATCCTTGCTGGGAGAAAGTATTAAAACAGCTGGAGCCTGCACTGACAGTTGTGTAATCCTGGAGTTTTATGTGGGGAAGCAGCTAAACTCTTACTTGGGAGTGCTTTTTGCATTGGGGGAAAAAGAATCAGTATGGTGTATCACAAATAGATGGTATGAAACTGTGTACTTACTTGGATTTCTCTCCCTTTATTATTTTCAGTGATCACTGTCACATGCAGAGTGTGGAAAGTGGTAGTTCAATTGTCTTTGCTGACCTTACCTCACAAGAAAAGAAGTCCTGTGACAGTACCAGTCTTAAAAATGTGGGTAGAGAATCAGTGCAGAAAATGGATGTAAAGAATGACTTTACAAACAGCAATAGCAAAGAGTGTGTGGAACCAAATAAATGTGAATTATCAATAGAACTACAAGAAGACTTTGTAAATAATGTTAACAGTTTATCAACTGATGTGGAAAATCATTCAACACGGGGACCTCGTTCCAGTCTGGATCAAGGTGCTAGCACTGAAAGCAAGTCCATCTCTGAAAGCAAGTCCTGCTCTGAAGAATGCTCCAGAAATGAGGTAGCACTCTGTGGAGAGTTTGAGGTAAATGCAGTTCTCTTAGAGTATCCTTAACTGCTGTCTAATTTTGTGATGTTTTTAAAGTAGTTCAGTAGACAGGAAAGGAATGATTCATAACAATAAATTTAAAAGAATGAAATAACTGCAAGTAGAGCCAGAAGTTCAGACAATTTTTACTTAAGTGGGTAGCATCATTACAAGGAATGTAATGACCAGAGGAGCTGGCAAAGCTCAGCATCTCTGAGAAACTTTCCATGTGTTAGGCACCTTGAGTCCTTTCAAAGTACCTGCATGAATAAAAAGTGCTACCGCTGCATAAAGCAGCCCCATCAAACTTGAAAACATTTAGCTTTCAGTAATGATGGCTAAAGCAGCTGTTATTGGTAAAAGTGTCTTGGTCTCACGTGGTGCCCGTGCAGTGTAGGAGTACATGGGAAAAAGATAAAAAGCAGATTTGAGCAGGGAATCACTTGTCCTTCTAAAACCTTGTTGGCATTCATACCATACCACTGATAGGTTTAGTGTAACACAGCCAGCTCTGGAATGCTTCAAGCTTTTGCTATCACTTGGAGTTCCCTCTTGCAAGAAACCCAGTTTTAAAGGTGTCTGCTTGAGTTGTCCAGGTTATCAGATGAACTGGTACATTATCAGAAACTGAGCTATATATTCATGGTAATAAATCAAACAGTTGGACTCAAAGGTCCTTTCCAGCCTAAACAATTCTGTGATTCCATAAAATTCTGTATCAAGAAGTTGATTTTTTTTTTTTGCTATTTTATATTAATTACGCTGGAATAAACCTCTGTTTAGTATGTCTACAAGGTTTCAAACTCGACTTTGAATATTGAAGTATGATCTGGCAGTTTTGTTTGCATTTATCATATAACAATTGTTAAAATTCGAGAAACAAACAAAAAACTCCCCAAAACTAGATAGTATTGTTGCATCTGCTTCTTGAGTGCAGTACATTACTAATACTATCCTTGATGTCCTTTGGGTACCTGTTTTTGGTGGGGTTTTTTGTTTAATAAATTTTGGGTTTATTTGCTTTAAAGAAAATAACTAAGGAAATACTGTTCATATTAATATGGCAAAATTATGGACCCTTATTTTTCTGTTAGGTGGAGTATCATTTGATGCTTCATATACAAATGCAATTGTGTGAAATATCCTTGTGGGATTGGATTGTTGACCGTAATAAAAGATGCAACAAGAGATCAGAGGACACTTCAAGTAAGATTCATCGCTGTCTTATTCATTGTAAAGCAAATAATATTTTATATTATTTGAAAATGCAATTGTCTAATTTTATTTTACTTCAGCAGCTTATAGTACAGATGTTCATTAAATTCTTTATTCACTTAATCGAATAGCAGCTCGTATTGAATTCTTGTATGATAGATGTTGGAAAAAGAATTGAAATTCTTGAGTTTTAGACAGCTCTTCAAAAAAGAATGACTGAATGCCTGAGGCATAGTTGTTACCAGGGGAGATCAGTGGCTGGGCAATACTCCTTATTTGGAATTGAGTTTTTTATTGACAGAATCTGATGCTTCTCAGAAAGTGGTTTAAGGTAAATTTATCTGCTGTGGAAAATACAAATATATCGTTTGATCCGGACAGGTTACAACAAACTTAAAAGTTTGTTCTCAGGAGTCAAAAATCCTATGCAGGCTAATTTGTAATAGGTTAAAGAATGTAACATTAACTTTTTCTGAGTGACTGGGGGTTCTCATGCCCTCATACCAAGCAGTCATCAGTAACTGTTGACATTTGGAAGAACAAGTCTGATGCTCTTAAAGCATTAGAGACATGTTCCATTCTCTGGGGTGGTTGTATAAAAGCAGCATATGCATATCAGACTGTAAAACAAGCTGTGTGATTAGTGTTTTATCTTGGTTTTAATCACTGTTAAGGTAAATCTGTTCTTTTCTTCATCCATGGAGTCAGGTTTACCAGCCAACTGTCAGCTGACTTCCACTAATCCCTCCTGTAATCATAATCTTTCATCTTTCATAAGCTAAAAGATGATGTTCCTGGTCAGGAAATGACAGAATTACTATGGCATTTGAGCTTGCAAAATGCTGCTTTCACACATTTTCATGGAAAAGGTGAATGTTATCATAGGTTAGACATGAAGAAACAGAAATCCAAATGTGAATAAATTGCGAGTGTTTAAATGGACAAGATAGGGGTCATTAGAGCAGGAAGACAATGTCGTTTATTAAAATAGTAATGTGGAAAATGGTCAAAACAAGGAGGTGCTAAGTTTATTTAGGACTGATACAGGCAGAGGAGATTGATGGATTTCAGAGGGTAGCACAGCAGCAGAAGGATTAGGAACCAAACAGGAAGAGTGCAAAGCAATACAGACAGCATGTCACTGCATAAATTAGTATGATTTTATCTGGAACTGTATTTTTCATGCTAGGTCAGGACTGACATGACAGTAAAGAGTTTGTTAAATTCATAATCAAATAACTATCTGATGGGGTTTGGAAGAATCTTTTCAGGAGAACATAGGTTCATGTTCCCTGAACTTTCCTTTTTGGAATTTTGATGTTAGTGAATTTTGCTGATTCAGAAATAATATCTTGAGAGAAGCATGGGAACATCCATTTTTAAAATATGCCTCTTCTGTTAAAATTTTATTCCACAGCATAAATAAACAGAATTTAACAAGACATACCACCATAAACTTACATAACTCGGTAAAACTAGCTGAAATAATTTAAATTGTTTTAAGGTCCATACCATCTTGTGGATGTTCGCTGGACAATGAAAATTTTCCAGGAGGTAGTAGAAGGAGTTTGTTATATCCACAGCATGGGAGTGATGCATCGAGACATTAAAGTAAGTCCCTCAAATTATTACTTAAGGTTGAAAAAAACAAAGACGATTTACATTATGGGAAAATGAAAGCAACTTTATTGGTGCATTTGAGATAACCTGGGCTCTTCAGAATTTAGTTGTCACATATGAAAAATTACATTATCTCCTCTATAGCAGTACCATACTTTCTTTACTATCAGCATAGTACTGAGTTACACTGACTTACAAGTGGATTTTGAACTCTGGAAGTGTTTTCTCCTTGGAAGTCACTTTCCTGTCTGAAACAGGCATGGTCAGATTGGTTTTCTTTTGTCTCAGTCTCTCCTTAACCACGGTAGGAACTTAATTACCTAAAAAAATTTTCTTTTAGGTAATTAGAAAAATAAGCAAAGCCTCTTGACTACACCTCAGTTTGCTAACTGCATACCAGCTAGGTTTTGAAAATATGTTTTAGTTACTTGCTTTAAAAAAAAACCAAACCACTTCATTGCAAGCAATTGCTGTCTTTCAAAAAAGTTGCTGCATCCTCTGAGGAACCAAAATTGTAGATGTCATTAGTGACTGCAAGTTTTAGGTTTATTCCTATTAACAGTAATAAAGAGCAGACTTTAAAAAATACCATTTAGAATGATTAGAATAGGATGCCCTTTATATGTTCCCTTGAAGGTGTTTGGAACTCTAAGAATACTTTGGACTTCCTGACTGGCTTAGATTAAAGCACAGGTAGATGAATCTCGCTTCTGATCCACCCCCACCATTAAACTGATCAGCCTGAATAGCAAGGAAGTGAATGTGTGTTTTCCTGCTTTGCTTCCTACTCAGGTTTTCTGCATCTGATACAGCAGCTGTAGGAAGAAATTATGATTATTAAAACTTCACATGTGGAAGCTTGGAACTACTTGAAATCACACAGTCTTCATTCAGGATTAATTTTCATTTTCCTGTCAACTGTTTCAGGGTGAACAGTTTTTCAGTTAGCCTTCCCATTTAGCATCAACATGGCCTTATTGTCCAAAGTCCTGGTAGTTGTATAAAGAATTCCAGAATTCCACGCAGTTACTGCAAACCTGGTTTTGAGCCAGTTCTCATGGGTTTCACCATATATTCTGCAAATGGTGATTTTGCAGATACCTTGCAGAGCCTGTAATTTCTGTGGTAATATTCTAGGAAAGTCTTTCAGCGTGTGAATTTCTGAGAACAGAAGCCCAGTGGGTGGGTGTCCTGGAGTACGTTTTTACTTCAGTGGATATGAGAAGCCTAGCAACTTGTTCAACAATGCTGCATCTTTTAAATTTGATCTGCATTGAAGATAGGAAAAGAATGGAGATTGCCCATCTCTTGTTAAACTATTCACATCTCCTTTATACTCTGATAGAAGACCAACTATTTCCTTTCTGCCACCTGAGCAAGTTGGGGATTTTTTCTAAATACATGATGCTTGCATTTCTCCTTAGGACCTTCATAGTGGTCCTAAAATCAAAATATGTGGATAAAAACCGTTTCAGTTTTCTGAGTCAGAGCTCTCAAGTGTGTCGTAATTTGGCTTTTTTTTCATAGCAGCTTCCCAGAACCAAGCAGCATATTGCAGCTATGCTCATCATACAGAAAAGTCTATTTTGGTTTCTTTATGTCTGGCCCAATGATATTTAGTCATCCTTCCTGCTACATCAGTTGGTCGAATTTACTGTCCACTCTTGCCTGTTCTTGTCTACAGTTCTGCAAATTTCCCAGTTTCTGTTGGGGGAAAAAAAAAGTACTTCCTTTCACTAAATCTTGTTTTTTTCTGTTTTACTTTTCTTCCTTTTTTTCTAGATCCTTGTTCTGGGTATGTGGTCTTTTGGCCCAAATGGTGTTGCTAACACACGATTTGGTATCAGCAATGACTATTTTTTCTCTCTCACTACTCAAAAATGTGAAACAATCATCTTATACCTGTGAACTGGATTTTATAGCCTTTGAAACAGGTGAAATTACATAATTCTTCATATAGATATATTTTTAAACTGTGTTCTGTCTTGTTTTGCAGCCTAGAAATATCTTTCTGCATGGATCAGATCATCAGGTAAAAATAGGTGACTTCGGATTAGCCTGCAAAGACCTTCTTTGGGAGGATGCAGACCAGTGGTTTCAGACAGAAAGGATAAATGGTAAGAGAAGAAAGTTTAATGGGTTTCGGTGTTTAAGTTTCTGTGGTATTAAAATCATTACATTGTTCCTTGCAAGGGTAACAATACTTGCTAAGTCTCAATTGCCTTTCCAAGGACTGACACATACTTCAGGAGTGGGGACTTGCCTCTATGCCTCACCAGAACAACTGCAGGGATCTCACTATGATTTCAAGGTAGAGCACTTTGTTTTGTTTCTTCTTTTCTTTGTTATGATAGATAATAGGAATAAATCAAGCCTTTCAATAGGCAAATACATATCTGATAAATACATAAATATTCCTCCTACTGTCACGCCTAATGTTTTTGTTGAAACACGGATTTCAACTTTGCCTTCTCGTTTGCTATTAAAGCAAAAATTATTTTTTTAGTATGTTGAGAATATATATAATTTGTGTTCCTTTAGTAGTGCCATGATATTCTTCATATCATCATGAAACTTCATTGTTGTGAAACTTCTTCATATAATGATTTTATGAGAAAGAGAAGCATACTAAGTCAAAATCGCAGTTATAAATTATCCCAGAACTTTCTCTTCACCGCATTAACAGTCAGACATGTACAGCATGGGTGTTATCCTGCTAGAACTCTTCCAACCATTTGGAACAGAAATGGAAAGAACAGAAGTTCTTACACATTTAAGGACTGGCCAAGTTCCTCACACTTTCTACAAGAAATGGCCTACTCAGGCCAAGTACGTGAAACTCCTCACCAGTCCGAGAGCCGCAGAGCGCCCAACAGCGGCTCAGCTTCGGGACAGTGAACTCTTCCACACCACAGACCAGGTAAGCTCTGCCAGTAACCCCAACCCTTACAGCATAAAGGAGCACAAAAAGAAAATGCCCTTTGTATCCCTGCCAGCGTTACATTTGTTTGGCTTTGAACTTAAATCACACATTGCTCTTAAGGCTCTTTTTCTGATTACAGTATTTAGGCCACTGTATTATTTCTGGTGTCTTTGCAATGAGATATAGGGTCATTAACTTTAGGTAACTTTCTGAAGACTGTACAGTTGAGAGGTATTTTTATAGGTCAGAAAAGCTTTCAAAGCTTTTCCTCGCAGCTGCAGATTCTTCTTTGTGGATTAACTTGTAGTATCAAGAATGTAGAATAGCTGAGTGTTGCTGCATTGTGTGTGTAGTGGATTGCAAACACAATTCAAGTAGGTCAGTAAGGCTTTATCCTTGCTTAGGTATAAATGAAGTAAACTGACTCTCATTTTCAGGTTATTTCTAACCTCCAACAGAAGGTGAGACAGCAAGAAGAAGAAATAGAGAAGCTGAGGGAGACAATAAGACTGCTTTCTGAAGAGCAAGATGAACAAACGAGACTAGGCTCTCCTGTTTAAGTACAGGAAGAACTAACCTCTATTGTGTATTAAGTTACATAAAAGGTTTCTTTTTTTACAGAAAATATTTCAATGCATTTTCATTTTGCTGTCTATTCTTAAAAGGTATTTATTCTTTTGCCTTGACCAAAGGCTCCTGAGAAAGGAATCATGTTGCAGTGGAAAAATTAACAGCACAGCTTGTATTTACATAGGATTAATTTACATACCTTAGCCATTGAACAAATGTGTTACACAAGAGTTACAAAAAAGGAAGGTCACACCCAAAAGGCAGCTGTAATGCTTTTATTAATTTAGGATTCTGTCCAACTGTAGTAGCTAAAATACATCTCAGAAAGAAAGGACTCAAACATTACAGCAGGCATGAGGTGGAGTAAGATTAAAACAACATCACAATGAAGAGTACAGGCTCACTTGAGTAGCTTCATCACAGAGCTGAAAGGTGCCAGGTTCTCGCAGGACTTCATCCATTTCTGCACGTTGGCCGGGGCAGTGTTGGCAGTGCCTGTCTGCCGCAGCGCGCACCACGCCACCACATCGGCCACCGTCAGTTCATTGCCCACCAGCCACGAGCTCTTGCCCAGGGCAGCGTTCATGGAGCGCAGAACTGCTCCTCTCTCCTTGCTGCTGCCTTCTTTCAGCTGGAAGATGGCTGTGTCCACCCAGCTGTCGATCAGAGTTGAGGTAACTGCACTGTACTTCTGGCCAAACAGGGAAAAGAGAAATCGAGCGATGTTCCCCTCTCCTTCTATAGGGCACATGGTTTGAATGCTGAACTTCATCTGGGGTTTGGGAACTGAAATTAACAGAAAAAGAAAAGTGAATATGACATAGTAAAAAAATTAACTAGAATGGTAATTCCATGACGTATATTTGTGATGCCAGCACCACTGTTAACATCATTAACCTGATGAGCAGTTTTCAGTCTTCTGGGATAAAGAGATTGCTTTTTGAAAACCTCAGCCAAATCCCCATAATTTCTCTTCTAGCTACCTTATTTGTAGAAACTGAAAAACACTTCTGTTAGAAAAAAATCCTGAGAGTACAAACAACCCTGTCAATGCCATGTGTAATTCAACAGCAGTAACTACAAACACGAATCTTCCTCTTCTGGCCCAGCATGGTCCACAGCTATGAAAAGAGAACAAAAATGTTACCTGCTTCTTCATATCCACCATATGTCAGCACAAGGACACCAAGGCAGCTGTGGCAACGGTTTATAGCACAAGTTTCCTTTTCTTACCTATTGTAAAATATTGATCTACAAGTTTCATTCTTACCATCCTTCCAAATCAGAGTAAAGCCCAACTGATACTCATGACGTGGCTGCTTCTTAGTCTGCTCTCCAAAGCATTTCAAGAGGTTTTCTGGCACACTTTTCACTGATGAATGTGTGTGAACAGCTGATAATATTTTGTAGCGTTCACAAAGCAGACTGTGTATCACTAACAGTGACAGTGGAGGTAGAGAAGGATTTGCATTGATGACAACATCTTTCAGGGCACCATAATCCTGAATGGAAAGTAAAACATTAAGCAGGTAAGACACATTCCAGATCATACTCATAAGTATTGCTTTCATTTGACACCAAAATGTACAGTCATGCATGTGTATATCTGAAATTCTAGTGACATGCACGTAAATAAATTCAAGCTTGGACATTTAAAACTCGTTTAAACCTTTAACCATCTTCCTTCCTCAACACGTAATTCAAGGACATGACTGAGTTAAATTCTACTCCAAGCTGAAGCCAATGTTAAAGTTTCCAGTTTAGTAATGAACAAGAAACCAACCGTTGTAATTTCAAGATCAACTATTCTAGCTTGAAATTTTACACAAATAAGCATATATAATACTAGTATTTATAAATGTCTGTATCTATAATCTGGATGGCCATAATGAAATGGTAATTGTAGATTGTATATTGAGTTCTGAGTATCCCAGGTTTTAATGCCCTCCTTCCAACCCTGAAAATTGAATGTTGAGAAAGTACCTACCAATGTACCTGCTCAGCTACTTACCTTTCCAAGCATCAGATCTAAATCCGCTCCATTTGTTGTCAAAGGAGAAAATTCGTCAGTTTGAATGATATTTGTTACATCAAAGTCAGCATCTGGGGTTTGTATCATCTTGGAGAGCCCATCCACAGCACTCTTCAGTTCATACAAGCGCTTTAGAATCTCTTCCTGGCGGGATTCAAGTGCTTGAAGTGATGGGTCAACCTCTTCCTATAGGAGAGGAAAAAACAAGACCACGTAAATGTTCACTCAGCTCAGTGTCAAAAATAGTCCACAGCTCCCTTGAAATTAAGTTTTGAAAGACTAAACACATTCAAATAGCCAGACTATTGTGAATGTCATGGGCTTATGTCTATCAGTTGTCTCTTGTGTGGTGAAATGGCATATTTAATCAATTCCTGAAATCTTCCTGCTTAAT
Organism: Rhagologus leucostigma; assembly: GCA_013397725.1. Taxonomy (NCBI): domain Eukaryota; kingdom Metazoa; phylum Chordata; class Aves; order Passeriformes; genus Rhagologus; species Rhagologus leucostigma. The sequence goes on along the minus strand of VZTD01005544.1, from coordinate 14,486 downwards.
ATATTTTTTAAACCATTAGTTACAGCAAACTCTGTAACACAGTCAAAATCAGACAGAGTTGGCAATGAAGTGCTGAATGATGACTGAAAAATCAAAGACAGCTTGTCAGGTTCTTTTCAGCCTAGAAGAGCAGATGAGTAAGTTTGGTACAGCAGCCAAACAAGGAAACTTTTTGACAAATCAGGTAGTTAATAAAAGTAAAAAACCCTGCAGGTTTAGATGGATGGTGAATCGTATGGATTCAGTCCGTGTTTCAGTCCGAGAAAATAAATTATAGAAGAAAAAAAAAAGACCATGGGCTTTGTTACATGTTAATACCAATGCAGCTTTTTATCTCAATTACCTCACAAGCATCACATCTTACAGTCTCTTTTAAAAGAAGATGAAAAATATATTCCTGTGGCAGGTTTTTAAGTCTACAAACTTACAATAACGTTAAAGAAAAATCTTCAAATAGCCTATTTCTAAGCATCCTGAATAAGGATTAACAAAACCCAAACTATCATGGATGAAGAGATAGACAAGGTATCCAAGTAAAATCTTTATACCCACTTAACACAATCTTCTCAAAGACAAGACAAGGAAAGATCTCTGACGTGACCATTATTTAGTTAGTACACAGTTCCATACTTTGCAATGGGAAGGCATTTAGTTAGCATTCCTGTTCAGTTCTGCCCCAAAGTTACTCCTACTCAGAATCTCCACCATCAACCCGGGTGAGGGCACAGCAAATCCGTGACGGCATCAAGCTAAAACTGGCCACAAGCGGCCTGTGAGAATTCGTGCATTTCTGGCACCGGAGAGAGGCTGCTCAACTAGACCTGTGTAACACAGCATTTTACATTTGTGTCTTATTTGAGGTAAAAGAAACTGAAACTAGAAATAGAGGGTGTGTAGCTGGCTAAAACCCGAGCTGAGCCAGCAGAGCGATGATGCAGCAGGACGGAACGAGGCCTGCTGGGCACTCTCATGGACTGCCGGACGGCAGGGAGCTCGGCACGGCCATTCAAACATAAAAACCGCGACAGGGATACACGCGAGAGCCCAGAAAAGTCAAAACGAGAACTGCTGAAGGCTTTAAAAACATTACAGAGGAATTCCTGAAAACGTTGATTTTATTTAACCCTCGGACGAGCCGCTTATGGCGAGGCGGAGCCAGGGCCCCTCCTGCGGGCTGAGGCGGTGGGATTCGGCCCCGTGAGCTCTCCGGCAACGGAGGCTCCGCCCGGTCCCTAAGAGGGGCTGCGGCTCCCACCGGAGAGAACACCGGCCCGGCGGCCGCATGGCTGACCCCGCCAGGGCGAGCACCGCGGGCCGCGGCCTGAGCAGATCCTTCCGCCCATCCCTCGCTCCTACCTGCGGCGGCGGCGCGGCGGTGCCGGCGGCGCGGTGCAGGTTGGGCACGGGGTACATGCAGGTGGGCAGGTGCCCCGGCAGCACCCCCGCGCTGTTCAGCGGCCGTACCTTGTACATCGCGGGCATGGCGGCTCCCGCCCTGCCGCGCACCCGCTCTGCCGCCGCCGGCCCGCCCACCCCAGCGCCCATTGGCGGAGCGGCGCGTTACTGACACGCGCGACACCCAATGGCCTGCGAGCCCGCCCACAAGCCCTCCTGCCATTGGCCAGCGTTGACTCCCACAGCGCGGTGGGCGGGGCTGAGCCGCCGGGTCGGGGAGCGCCGTCGGTGCGGGGTGGGCGCGCTCCGTCCGCTCCCGGCGCTGACCGAGCGGGGAGGGAGCCTGAGGCGAGCGTGGCGCGTCCCGCCCCGCCGGGGCCCCGATGGAGGCGGCTGCGCCCTGGTGAGTGTGTGCACCGATCCGGCATCGGCCCTGGCCGTCGCCCCGGCCTTCGCACCCCTCGCCCAGGCCTCTTTGCTCCCCTCACGGGCGCCGTGCTCCTCGCACGGGCCGTACCCCTGCCGCCGTCGCGGTTCCGGCTTCCCCTCAGTTCCTGGCTGGGAAGTCTGAGTGGGGTTTGCTGCCCGCTCTCACCGCCCTGGTTTGCTGTGCCTCTCTCCCCAGCCCGCAGCCCGCCAGGGCCATCCGGCCCATCGACCGCGGCTCTGTCCATCGCATCTGCTCGGGGCAGGTTGTGCTGAACCTCGGCACTGCCGTGAAAGAGCTGGTGGAAAACAGCCTGGATGCTGGAGCTACCAACATCGGTAACTCTTCCTCGATTTTCATAACTCTTCATAGGCTTCTGAAGCACGTCTTTTTCCTCAAAACCGAGTGCACGGTAACAAATTTGGGCTAATACTTTCTGTTAGGGCCAAGCATGTTTGCAGTGATTTTACACCTCAGGTTAATAAAACGTTCTGATTTCCAGGCTCCAGCTGCATTCCTAGTAGCATGTGAGATTGTGTTATTTAATTTCTAGCCCTTTTGGCCACTAAAAAAGTGTGTGGGCTATGCAGCAGTGGTGATTAGGCTGTGCCAGCTGGCCTTAGGCTAGCACAAGGTAAAGACAGCTGGTTTCCAGAGCTCCCAGGATAGTGGCTGGGATAACTGGGAAAACTTCTGTTCAGGCAGAAGTTCAGTGAAGCTTAACTACTGACTGGTTTGAATTAGATTCACATAAATTTGACACCTATCAGGATTTTTTTGTTTGTTTGTTCAATTTTGACATGGAAATCTGTTATTTGAAAAATTGACTTCAAGTGAAAGATTGATACTGAGCACCATGTGTGAACATAAAGAATTAAAATACTTTATGACTCAATTTTGTAGATATAAAACTTAAAGATCATGGAGCAGAACTGATAGAAGTTTCAGATAATGGAGGTGGAGTAGAAGAGGAAAACTTTGAAGGCTTGAGTAAGTTGAGTTTTTTTCATAATTTGTATTTGGGCATTTTGAAAGTGAGTTTTCAATAAGAAAGCCACTTCTTTTAAAAAAACAAATTTCCTAAGTTTAATCATATTTAATGCATACTTGGCTTTTATATAATGCGTGTGTGACCTGTGAGACTTGAGCAACACTAGACTGGTGTTCTGTAGTGCTCTTGTGGTTATAGTTCTTGTAACTCAGAAATAGTCTTTGGTTTCATTGCTTATTTAAGTGGCACAAGCAATACAAATAATCACAGAGGAGAAAATCCTATAAATGTTCATGTGGATTCGTTCGTGTTTAATCATTGATCATTGTTGAAGGAGTTGAGCTGTGTGTAAGTGAGTGCTTTGGGAAGGTGAATTGTAAACTTGAGTATTTGCTGAAAGGGAACTGACATTGGGCTGACTGTCCAACTTCCCTTTTGCTAGTTTTAAATTGCACGAAATAGGAGCACAAACAATAGCATCTGATGAGTCTAACTAGCCACTGCAACAGAAATACTGGCATTTCTTTTTTGATATAACAACTAGGAATCTTTTCACCGTAGGTTACTCAGTAGCTTTGGTGTTCACTGTACATTATTGGTACATCAGAAACTCACTCTGCTGCTGTTCCAGGACAGTGATAGTTCAGGGGTGCTGCTGCTAGGTCAGTTTGTTACCTGGTGGCTGGTGCTGCACTGATGGTGTGGATTGAGTCCTCCTCAGCTGTTGTGGGGGACTGGGCTTATGCCTGTCCTCTGTCCACCGTGCACAGCACAGGCTGCAACTGTTTTCTGGCAGGGCAAAATCTGTGACAGATACAGCAGCAGCAGAGGCAGGTACTGTGTCCTGCTGTGAGGCACCTTGTAGTGCTTATACCAATAATGCTGGATAAATCTGTGGTGTAAGTGTGGAATAACAGGTGTATCTGAGGATTTTAAAGAGATCTTGTTTATAGGAAACAGGGAAAGCAAGCAGTATTTTGTCTTTAATTGTTATGTAAAATACAATGAATAATACAGAAGGTTTTTTGCTTCTTGACATGCATACAAAATCTACTTGCATAGACCAGTGTCACTTTGAAGTGAAATATGTATTTGAAATATTTTTTTCCAGCTCTGAAGCATTATACATCAAAGATACAAGATTTTTCTGATCTAATACATGTTGAAACGTTTGGGTTTCGAGGTGAAGCTTTGAGTTCACTGTGTGCATTAAGGTAATTAATATTATATTATTTATTAGTAATAGAAAGTTACTATATGCACAAAAACCCAACACCCTTTCAGTTTACCATTATTGATAAAATGAGGCTTTGAAAACTTCCAGTTCCTTACTGTTGTCAGTTTTGAGCAGTAGGTTGCACAACATCCTGAGTCCTTTCCAACCAAAATTATTCTATGATTCTAAGCACCTAATTGGTCATTTTATGTACAAAATTTAGGGTTACTTAAGTATGCAGATCTTTACAGCGTGGAAGTGTGTATTTGCATGAGTATTTGATCCTCTGATGTAAAGCACTGTAATATTTAAGTGCTGTTTGTTAGGCTGTAACTCATTAAAACTGTACTTAAATTTCTTTCAGACCAACTATGCATTTTGAATCAGCTTTTGTACACAGTGCTGCTAGTATGAATGAGGAATGTAGCGTTCAACAAAACTAGATTTTAACATTGAATTTTATAAGAGAGGAATGAAAGGGATACAAATGTTTGTATTGTAGCTAGGAAAATGTTACACTACTCTGAAGAACAGGTTCTTAGCTGTTTATGGGGAAGAGTTGTTTTAATTAAGTTAATAGTATTGCTGTAGTTTCTGTGCTGATTGTCATGAGGAATAGATAAGATAACACAATGCTCAGTGAATAATTCTGTTGCCTCTTTCCTCCCATTAGTGATGTTACCATTTTTACCTGTCATAAGACAGCAAAGGTTGGGACTCGTTTGGTGTTTGATCACAATGGCAAAATTACTCAGAAGACTCCTTTCCCACGACAGCAGGGAACAACTGTCAGTATCCAGCAGTTGTTTTATACGTTACCAGTGCGGCATAAAGAGTTTCAAAGAAACATCAAAAAGGTAAGGTCAGAAGTTCTCAATTCAAAGGAGTGTCATCCCCCAGAATTTATTCACTGCCGAATGAAATTCAGTTCACTGTAGAATACTTTGATTATAGACTATTTCATGCCTGTCTTACATCTTAATCAAATAAGAAAAGTCTTCTTGTGTGCTTTTCTTTTGTGCTTTGCAATATTTTGGTTTAAAGGTACATTCTCAGATGTTAAGATATTGAAAAGAATCCTTATCATGATCACTAATGTGTATTTTAAAACCAGGGACTGCTGTATTTAGCTGTGGCTAAATATCAGTCTTGTAAACATCCTGTTTATTTTTAAAGTACTATTTTTCATATTTTTTTTTAAATTTCGTAAAGATTTTAAGAACTATGAAACTCCCGCCCTTGCTACCTGCGGATATCGAATGCTTTGTGTACACATTTAGGTTTTAAAAAGAGACATTTCATATAAATATGAACTTCCTTTTTTCCTTTAATAGGAATATGCAAAAATGGTCCAGCTGTTGCAGGCCTACTGTATTGTTTCCAAAGGAGTGCGGATTAACTGCACAAATCAAGTTGGCCAAGGGAAAAAAAGCTGTGTGATATCCACTGCTGGAAGTCCCAGTTTAAAGGAGAACATTGGAGCTGTATTTGGACAAAAACAGGTATTGGTTTTATTATTGAAAAGAGAGAGATTGTAGCTGTATAGAGAGATGTTTAATGTCTAATAATGTGTGAGAGGATGCAGTGTTGGCCTGCAGCACACCCTACAGGCTGACAGAGGAGAAACACCGCAGCCTCCACGGGTTTCTCTGAAAGTCCTGGACCTGCTAGGAGATGTTTTATGGAAGAAAAATTATTTAGGAGGTGGGGTTATGGCTTAATATCTCTCTGAAACCAGTTTTATGAGCCATTGTACCAGCAAACGGGCTGTATGTCACAAGAACAAGCAATTTTAAAAAATCCTAAAAATGGTGTGATGTGAGAGTATTACTTGGTGAACAGAAAACTGCAGTGTGTCCAGCTTTTGCAAGCTCCTCCTGTGAAACTAAGTTTTGTTGGTGTTCTGGTTAACCTTTAAATGGGATTTCAGCTAGCCCCTGTAAAGCTGCAGACTGTGATGCTTACTAAGGAATAGCTATAAAAATAATTGTTATCCTCTAGATGAGAGCAGAGATGAAAGAAAGCTCAAAAACACCTTCCCTACAACTGTATATTACAATCATCAGAAATATTGAGTGATTGACAGCTGCTGGCTGTTGATAAACACTTTTTCCCTTCACAGTGCCCATGCAGAGATCTCAAAGCTCGTTCATGCTGTGGCTGAGAGACGAGATGGAAGATGTAACTTTGTCTTGCCTCATGGCACCAGGCATAGCTGAAAATTGAGTGTTATCTGAATAGAATGTTTAGCTTATAGCCTGTTTTTATATATTGAATACTTAAATTGATAGAAGTTGCTCTAATGGCAGAAAAATAATAGTGGCATGACTGGGAAAATGTTTGTGGTAAACATAACTGTTCTTAGGGAGCTTGTGATTCAAATAACACAGTTTCTAATAGTTTTATTGTCCTTTCAAGAGAAACTTCTATTACTCTTTTTGCCTGTTGTTTTAGCATAAAACTTGTTTAGGTCACATGTATGTCAAACTGTCAATTATTTTGTTGTTCTGTGTATGTACATTTAAAGTAAGGGTCTGTGAAATAACTAAGGCACAGGTTGTGATATCAAAGGATAAGAACAGCCATTTATTAAAGGCATTGTTCTGTTTCTCAGTGAACAGTGCTATTGTCTTCTACTAGGTTTGGGTATTTTATGTATTTGTCTTGGTTAGCCAAAACCCACCATTTTCTCAAATAAATTTTAAGGCTAATAAGTGACAATAAAATAGAAGGGAAAAGTCTATAAAGGTTTGATGTTTCAGTTCCTTCCCTTTTTTTTTTTTCAGTTGCAGAGCCTTATTCCTTTCGTTCAGCTTCCTCCTAGTGAAGCTGTTTGTGAAGAATATGGACTCAACCCTGCTGACATGCCACAGAATCTTTACAGGTAAATAGAAAAGTACAAACCACTGTTACCTGTGGCATTTTACCATAAACCAAAATTGAAAATAAAAAAGTAAAAGAAATAAAAAGGTGTTGTGATTTATAGTATTAAAAAGAGCCAAGAACAGCATAGCAGATATTGGGATGCAGTTTTGTAGTAGCCTTTGTCAGATAAGGAATTGGGAGAGGAAATGTGTATATATACATATTCACTGATGCTGTATAATAGTGTTTCCTTAAGCCCTTTATAACATACTTGCCCTTTAAACATGCTTTTCTCATACATTTTACCCTACTCTTACATTATTTATCCAACAGTATTACTGGCTTCATTTCTCGTTGTGATCACAGTGTTGGAAGGAGTACAACAGACAGACAGTTCTTCTTTATCAACCAACGTCCCTGTGACCCAGCAAAGGTGAGGGGTTTCTTTTTCTGTCATCACCCCCACTAACTTGTTCAGTATTCTCTGAAAATCTCAGGATTAGTAGCTCATGTGTTTGTTTCTTGGTGGTACAAGTTCCTGTGTCTCAAGTTGCTGTCTTAGTTGTGTCTATTTGTGTGAACGAGAGCTCAATCATACAATCTATGTTTTAGTACGTTAATTAATATACACCTGGTGCAAAATAAAAGACAATAGTATTGAAGTTTATTGTTTTTTCACCTTTTTTGCAGGTTGTCAAGATTGTGAATGAAGTTTATCACTTACACAATAAACACCAGTATCCATTTGTTGTCCTTAACATTGGGGTAGATTCTGGTATGTTCTGAATAATTTTTAGTAACTTCAGTAAAGGCTATTACAATTTATTCTTCAATGATGTTTTTATTTAGAGTATATTGTAATTTTCATCTGTATGACTTCCTGCACTCTGGGGATGTTTTAGTGCTCAGTTGGTGAGGGAGAAATAGGGTCTAGCTGTGGTTCCACTATTTTTCCCCTCCACTTTTTCTATACTCAAAAGTAACTTCTCACCTTAAGTGATGAGGAAGAGGTTAGCTTAAATACAAGAAAACTTGTGTCACATTTTTGTTTGCTGAAATGTTGAGAGTTAAATCTGATTTGCAGACAAAATGGCAAACAAACCAGAACTAATTCTGGGTAATAACATTTCATTTCATTTGTAAAGCAGTAATTTTTTTCTTTTTTTTTTTTTTCCCAGAATGTGTTGACATCAATGTAACTCCTGACAAAAGACAAATTTTACTTCAGGAGGAAAAGTTTTTATTAGCAATTCTAAAGACTTCTCTGATGGAAATGTTCGGTAGTGATGTTAACAAACTGAATGTCAATCAGAAACTTCTGGACATTGCAGGTAGGACACAAAATGTGGAAGTTTTGAGTATGATATATGGCAGAGAATTGAAGATGGAAAAACGTGTTTTTAAAAACCCAAAGAAGAAATGAAAAAAAAAATTAGACAAAAATAAAGAAGGACCCTAAGTTATTAAGTGCTTGTTTTGGAAGTGATACATGCCAGCACAGCAGGATTTGCAGTCAACTTTATGAGGAAAAAATTAGCACAAAATTAGTTGATAATGCTTGCAAAAGATTTCTCCAAGATACTGAAAGAGATCTATGTTTTTTTATGAAAATGTCTTTGAGAAAGAATGGTTAAGGGCTCATAAACAAAATATGAAAATTAAATTCGTATTTATTGGATTTTATTTATTGGAGTTTATTGGATTTTAAACTTTGATTCTTGTATGATATCTGCAGAAATTGATGATTCTCTTGTGACTGAATAGTCTTTCAAAATTGCTTTCCCAGGTTAAGATCATCTCATCCTCTTCCTTTCATTCAGCAAAGCACCTTCTAATTTTCCTTTTCGCTGACATATACAGAATCAGTTGTAGCCTGATTCTCTCTGTTATTTTAAATTAACTTTTATTAAAATCCATGTTGGACTGGCAGTTGGCGAGGTTGAAGTCCTCTAATGACTTGCAAATCCCATATAGTCTAAGTGCCAGTTGTGCCAGCTCCTTAACACTTCATCAGTGGAATTTTGTAGTGACCATGAAGTGTAAGAGCAATTTGCTTTTCACTGTCACTCTGTCATTAAACTCTTTTGACAAAATAAATAAATGTGCTGATTGGACTGATTACTGTTCCAGTTTAAAAAGAGACTACAAATTCATTCTTAGTAGTGCCATTAAGTGTCTTCAAGATGTACCTGTTTCTGTGTTTGATATTAATGCATTTCAGCCCCATACTCATTGTCTGAAGCTTCAGGGCTCCTTTGAGCAGTTCAGTATTTTTCTACTTCTTTTTATTCCCTTTATTAAAGCACATCATTTAATTCATGTTTCCAGCTAACTTAGAATCTTGAAATACTCTGTATTCTGATTTCATTAGGCAACTTGAAGACACTTCCTGAAGAGACAGAAAAGCCTCAGGCAGAAATGCTGTCTGACTCTGAGACTGAAAATCCAAGTGGTGAAGGCAAAAGAATAATGACTCTTGCCAGATTAAGGGAGTCGTTCTCTCTCCATCAAGGAGCAGAAAGTAATTTTCAAAGCTCTAAAAAGGTAAAACAGCAGCGCAGTTGCCCTAGACAAAGGTTACTCGATACCACTGGGAGAACTGTAATGATTCAAAAGGCTGTCTTGACTAAGGAGGCTGAGAGTTATCATAAGTTGGACTCAAGGGTGTCAATTCCAAGGAGACACTTGAGAAAATTAGAAGATAACGCAGATTCTGGATTCTGTAGCATTTCTGAGTCAGATGCTGGAGGTAGTACACCAGAAGCTGGAAGCTGCATCAATAGTGAAAGTGCAATTAATTCTGAAGAAGAATTCTGTAGCATGGAAGAACAGACTCAGAAGGAATGTCTTAAAACTGCTGGAGGTAGTAAGAAGTCATTGGACTGTGATGTTCAGGTCTTGGGCACTGAACCCAAGTTAGATCAAGTGAATGACTGGACTGATCAAAATGAGTTCTCTCAAGAAGCCAGTAGTTGTTCCCCAGGAGTAAAACGTTTTAAAAGCAGAAACTTTAAAAGTGAAGCAGATGATATCAAGGCAGGTAAATATGCTGAAGTGAAGAACACTAGTGTTGATGTACTGGTGGAAGTTAAAAAGAAAATTGTGCCTCTTGAATTCTCTATGAAGGTTTTGGCAGAAAAGGTAAAAAGGGTAATACAGCAACAACAGAAAAATACAGAAACTGAAAATTACAGAAGATTTAAAGCAAAAATTAGTCCTGGGGACAATAAAGTAGCAGAAGATGAATTAAGAAAAGAGATCAGGTATTTCTGCTTTCACTTCCTTGATACATTTTGTTCATCAGCTAATAAAATTAGTTAAGGAAGAATATAAGACCTTCTTGCGGGGTGGGAAGGAGACTTACATGTACCTGTTAGTTTTGGGTCTATTTTTTATTTAATGTCAGTAAAAAGTTTGTTTGATGAGTTATTTTGCTGACAGAGCAGCTAGTTGAACTAAGTGCAAACAGAATATGGAAGAAGACACTAAAAAGGCCACAAACATCATAGATTCGGCTTAGATCAGCCTTCTAAATTGCACTGCACTCAGAGAAACACCGAATTTCATGACAGATAACAACATGCTGGAAAGACTGCATAGCTCTTATTCCTCACTTGTGTGAATGAAATTTGGTGAGACTTACCTGGAAAAATAAGTTACATTCAGGTGGTCAGCGGACAGTAAAAGTCTGTGATTTGTTAATATTTGGATTAAAAAAATGTGTTAGGAAAGTCTTCTAATTGTGAAAAGAAGGCAAATATTTCAGATGCCTTCAAAGCCATGATGTCATCTTCAGTGTTTCTTACTTGGGCTATTGCTATATTGCCTGCTTCTAATTTAATTATCATTAATGGGGGAATCCTGAACAAGTCCTGTCTTAATGATGGATTGTGTTCTGCCAGTAATGGCCTCATCAGTCAGTGGGAGATTCTCAATAACTGTACTTTTTTTTTTACATTTATATCCTGCTTAAATGAGATTTTCTTTTTTTTTTAATATAAAGTGTGTTCTGCAGGGGAGAAAAAGAGGTTTTTAAGTTTTACATGGTAACTGATACGGTGTAATTTATAATCTCTTTATATTTTTTGTATACAGTAAAGAAATGTTTGCAAAAATGGAAATCATTGGCCAGTTCAATTTAGGGTTTATAATAGCAAAGTTGAATTCTGATCTTTTCATAATTGACCAACATGCTACTGATGAGAAATACAACTTTGAGATGTTGCAACAACACACTGTTCTCCAAGGTCAGAAGCTGATAGTGTAAGTATTTTCAATGTTTTAACAATAACATTTTTTAAGTTGAATTCAATGTTTCAGAAGGATATCTATGATTTATATTTGAGTAGCATTTCACACGTTCAGAACACTTGAGGCTAAAGTGGTTTTTATATTCTGTGTTTCAAAGAGCCAATCCTCACATGAAACATCAGTTCCATGGATGCAGTTCCAGTATGCAGCAAGTCAGTGGTCAGACAGATTTCCCAGTGGGCTTTCATAGCAACCCACAGTTTGGTAGGATACTGGAAACTGCTCCTGCGACGAGGAATGCTGCCCAGCTTCATTCTGCTGAGTAACACTTGGAAGTAACTGTTCAGTAGTGAGATTTTTTTTTTTTAAACAAAGCGGAGTGAAAAGTTTTACCACAGAGCTCTGTATTAAGGATCTCTAGGTTGCTTCTGAAATCTGTCTTAAGTGCTCTGCACTGTGTAGCTATGTGACACCATCTTTTTCTCTCTTTCAGGCCTCAAAATCTCAATTTAACAGCAGTAAATGAAACTGTATTGATTGAAAACCTTGAAATATTCAGAAAAAATGGGTTTGATTTTGTTATAAATGAAAATGGTGAGTTTGGACCAGAATTGCTGGAAGTAAAAGAGTTCAAAGGTTTAATCTTACTTATTATGCAAAAATTCCCTTGGGTGTTATCAGAAACTTTGAGATAAGATGCATTATTGTATATGGGATGTTTGTTTTTTAAGACTTAAAATTCTGTGGTCTCTCTGCATGATGTAACAGAACATTGCAGATTACTTATCTTGCCAGCTTTTTACAGAAGTTGTTGAAGACTTTGGAGTCACTCTTTGGCTATATGACTGGATCTGCATTTTCTGGATATGTTACATTAAAATCCTTTTGTTTCATTAGTACACTTGCAGGGATAAATGCAGGCAAGCGGTAAATGTAGTAATTTAAAATAAATAGATACCATCAGTAACTGATCTTCTTTGGTTTCCTTAGGGCTTTAGTACTGACTTGCTTTGTTCTTTTGAGCGAATTCTGGAACCTGCAATCTCTTTATTGTTTCCCTTACACAGTGAGGATAATGAAAATGCAGTGAGGTACCACTTTGCTGTTTGGGAAGTCACTGCACATTTTTTCCATAGTCTTCATTCCAGAATATCCCAGGTTTCTTTGGTCTAAAATGCTATTAATTATCAATCTCTTACCATCATAAATCTTGAGTGATTTTGTAGTCACATAAACTCAAAATACTTTCATAAACCAGTTGTTCTTTGGAATTGAAGGATTTGTCAGAAAGTAGATCTTCCTTGCTTTTAAGTTTGCAGACAATTTTTTTAGTTAATGTTAAAAGGGTGTCCGCCATAGTTACTACTTTGGTTAGTTAATTACATCCATCAAAAGATTAAAATTAAACATTGGTATATAGGCACATCACATCATATTAATGTTTTAAAGTAGTTTCTTCAGTTTTTCTCTCAAGAAAAGGTAATTTCCTGTATTTCTCTGTTTCTTTGTTATCGTTGCAAACCTTCCAGCTCCTGTAACTCAGAGAGTTCAATTGGTATCGTTGCCAACAAGCAAAAACTGGACTTTCGGTCCACAAGACATAGATGAGCTGATCTTCATGCTGAGTGACTGCCCTGGAGTGATGTGTAGGCCCTCCAGGGTCAGGCAGATGTTTGCTTCTCGAGCTTGCAGAAAGTCTGTAAGTACTGCACTTGATATTTTTGTTCAAACAAATAAATACCACGTTTCCTGATGTAGTATAGGTGGCTGTATCTGTATGTGTATTGCAGGGCAAGTTTATTTACTGCTGAGTGTCAACAGCTAATATCCTTCCATCTGTTCTTCGTGTTTTTATCTAGTAGAATTTGGGGAAAATTTCTGGTAGTTTTTTATTTTGTCCCAAACTTACTCATTTATGAAGATCGTGTTAGCTCTGTTTTGTCTTTCAGTTGTCTGGTAGGTTTTTTTGCTTTTAATGTCTTGCACAGAATTTATATACTGCAGTGCTGAAGTACTGCTCTGGTCTGTGTCAGCTGGCAAATGGGAAAAGGAAATAATTCATTTTTTTTCCTTTCCTTGCAGGTGATGATTGGAACTGCACTGAATGTGCAGGAAATGAGAAAACTGATCACCCATATGGGTGAGATTGAGCATCCCTGGAACTGCCCCCATGGAAGGCCTACTATGAGACACATAGTCAGTTTAGACTTGATTTCACCAGAATAAGTCAGTGTCTGTTTATTAACATTTTTATTTTTAATTCTGGGCAATATTTTGAGCTTTTATCGTGACTCTGTTATTTAGAGTAAAAAAATTTTAGCTAGTCTTCAGAGTTGGAAACAATAGCACTTGAAGGCATTCAGTGGGGTTTCCTTTTTACTCCTGTCAAGTCATCAACACAAACATCCTGGAACTCATGTAAATAACTTCTCTCTTATTGCAGTTTACTGTGTGTTGTACTTACCTGAGCAGCAATCAAAACTTTCATAAAATAAATATGTTTATATATAAAGATCAGGAGTAGGTGAACCTCATTTACAGCCAATACACTGATTCCTAAAATGAAAGTGGCATGTGAATTTAAGTCCCTGGGAATACCATAAAACAAATATTAGCTTTCTATGTTTATACATCATGTATGTGATAATTTTAAAGAAAATGAAAATTATACACAATTTTTTTTTTTTACTTATACCAAAGCTGGGTTTCATTAGATAATGATGTAGAGCTTTAATACTGCATTTAATGATTAATTACTGGTATCTGTGTTTAAGGCTTGAATAGAATAATTCATCTGGCATCTTTACTTTTAATTAGCATTGTTCCCTTCTGAATTCCAAACTTGTTTTTCAGGAGCAGGGATTCCTCTTCTGACAATGAATGTCTTGCCAGTCAGGTCAGCCCAAATTCTATCTCAGTACAATCAAAATAGTTATGAATTAGAAACCATTAAATTGGGTAGCGAAGCTCTTCCAGTTCTGTAGGACCTGTGTTTATGGGTTATGTTCCCCTCACACTCCATTTGCTGCTGATGGAGGGGTGGCCGTGATGCTGCCGCTGTTCCTCCAGTGCTCAAAGCCGCCCGTGCCGCTTCTCCGAGCAGCGTGGCACAGCGTGCCCGTGGTACCCGGCACGGCTGTGGCCAAGAACCTTCAACAAAGTGTTCGTGTTCCGTGCGGAGCCGCGATATCGCACCCCTGCTCTGCCTGTGCGGAAAGCAGCCCGGCGGGGCCCGGTCCCCGCGGCAGCGTTGTTATGGCTACGGCAGCTCCGCCGCACTGCGCCTGCGCGGGCGAGAGGGGCTCGGCACCGGCCCCTGCACCGGCCCGGCCCCGCCGTCC
>VZTD01005542.1:0-12485 GCA_013397725.1 Rhagologus leucostigma | reverse complement strand
ATACATCTCTGCTGAATCCTCAATGCCTCTTGGCGGCCAAGCACAGATGACTTTCCAGTGCAGGCCAGCACAGGCATCTCCAGAGGAGGACGGCAGAGACAGCCCGCACTGGTAGGGGTGCATGTCACCGGGTGTGGAGGGATGTGCATCTCCACCCTCTGTGAACACAACACATTTCTCCATGTCAGGCTGAATCCTGGCACAGACAGGGCGGAAGAATATCTCATGGCAATGCTGCAGGTGCCAATGGGGCACACACTCAGTCCAGAGGAGGCAAAGCTGCTCATGAACCAGACAGTACAGCAGATCCAGGATACTCTGAGCATACCGGATGATGTTGCTCGGCACCTCCTCATGCACTGTAGGTGGAATGTGGATTTCCTGATCCAGTGCTATGTGGAGAACCGTGAGGCCCTGCTCATCTCCTCAGGGCTGCAAGTGCAGGATGTCCAGCCTCCCCCAAGCCCTGGAACCCACTGCCCAGTCTGTGTGAACCAGCTGTGTCCTACTGAGAAACCACCAACCCTTTGCTGCATGCACTACTGCTGCAAGGTGAAGGTCCTGGGCTCTTTGGTTCCTGCTACTTGACAGGGAATTGTTGCTGTCTACTTGGAACAGCTGTTCTTCATCTGAACGTGTTATCAGGGGATTTTTCAGAGCTTATACATTCTCTTTTCTCAGCTCACTTTTTTGTTGTCATCCTTCACCTCCTGATTTATCTGTTCCCACTTTTGTGCTTTTGGGTACTTATCCATGATTTGTGGAGTTTTGTGCGCCCTCTGCTGGGTGGGAAGAGCCTCCAGGGTCCCACGGCCCTGTTCAGGTCTGATCTCTCCTCTTGTGCCCTGACAGCCCTGTTGGAGGGAATATCTCACGACTCGCATTGAGCAGAACATGGTTGTCAACTGCACCTGTCCCATATCCGAGTGCCGTGCTCAGCCAACCACAGCCTTCATCTACTCCATCGTGTCCTCCGAGGAGATTATAGCCAAGGTGAAGCAGGAGGGGTGGTTGCTGGGTGTCCAAGCTCTCTTTCATTTTGGTCAGCACTGTCAGATAATTTTGTACTGCTTTTTCCCTTCCTCTTACTAAGACTGGCAGCATGATTATGGAGGCCAACCAGATTTCATCTGTGTTCTCTGATTATGGTCAATACCAGCTGTTCAGGAAAGCATAACATCAACAAAGGAGCACAGTGGTATTTCCTCTAAATATGTCTCCAGCAAACATTCCAGGGACATCATTAGTTCAGGACTAGATGAGAGCCGTGGCAGCAGCTCATGACAAGTATCCTAGTGGTGTGCTGGAAGCAATTAAATAATAACAATAAAATAAAAAATCTAGGCCAAATGAAAACGAGCAATTTCATTTTACTGCTGCATCAGTGATCCCTATGTCCTTTCTCTTCCATCAGTCTCTGGCTTTGAGCAGTACAGGTTTTTGTGGAGATGGCAGGAATTACCACATCAGACGTAATCTTCACTCTTAAGTCTGTGTAAGTCTACAGACATCTCTAAATGAGGCTTTCTGAGCTCTGCTTACCTTATTCCTGGGTCATCAGGGAACAGCAGTAGCTGCTTGTTCTGAAGCAGAAGCTACTTTTTCTGTTCTTTCAGTTTGTAGGGCTGAATGCCCTCCCCACCCAATGGCAGAGCTGTAGCTCAGACGCTTTGTTAATTGCTGGGCAGAACAGTCTCTTTTCCACTGCTCTGTTGTTTGACAGGTGTATTTTTTGTCTTGTTTTTTATAGGAAGTGTTTGGAGAATTTAGTATGTGTATCTGTACAATTAGTCCTTACGGCCTTTGCAAATCCCATAGTCACACACCTGTCTGAAAGCAGGATTTAATAGCCTGTTGCTGTGACTGTTTTATAAAAGGAAATAATTACTGCAGATGGACGTCAATAGCAGCTAATTTTAACAAGTTGCTCTGATGCTCTCACTGAAATGTTATGTTTTCCTTTTGATCAGTAAGTGGTATGGCTGGAGTGTTCATGTCTCGTGCAGAGTCACACGTACAGTCTTAGAATATTTTGGGTTTCAATAATCTGTGGAGGTCTCTGGTCCAACCCTGAGCTCAAAATAACTAGATTATTGTGTGAAGATCTAATGCTGGAATTATATTTAAACGTAAGAAAACTGGTTGTTGGGGTTGGGGTTTTCTTTTCAACAGTAAGGGTGATGAGGCATGGGACCAGTTTGGGCAGAGAAGTTTGTAGTCTCTGTGCTTGGGTATATTCAAAACCCAACTGGACATGGTCCCGAGCAAGCCTGCTTTAAGATGGAGAGGTTAGACCAGTTTTTATTTCCAGAAATGCCTTCCAACCTCAGCAATTCTCTGAAATTAAACAGCTTCCAGATATGACATGGGGGGTTTAGAAAAATTTACACAAAGGGAATGAAAGGGTAAAGTAACGGCGTGCTGTTTTGTTGTGAGCAGTTGTTTGGTGAGATGCATAGCCCTGAGCACCAGACCCTGGCTGTAAGGCCTAACCATGCAGCTTCTCTGGCTTAAATCTCCTTCCTGGCTTCTCATTACAGTATGAAAAAGCCCTCCTCAGACGCTATGTTGAGTGTTGCTCCAACCTGACATGGTGCACCAACCCTCAGGGCTGTGATCAGATCCTCCTTAAGGATGGACTTGGTTATGGAGCAGCCTGTTCCAAGTGCTCCTGGATATCCTGCTTCAACTGCAACTTCCCAGAGGTGAGGCCGAGCTGGATCACGGGCTGTACCGTCTTAGGTTTGGCACACACCCCTGTGCTTTTGTGTGGTTGACTGACTCTCTCTCTCTCAGGCCCATTATCCTGCCAGCTGCAGCCACATGTCTCGGTGGGTGGATGATGATGGATACTATGAGGGAATGACAAGTGAAGCCCAAAGCAAACACCTGGCTAAGCTCATTTCAAAGCACTGCCCAAACTGCCAGGCTCAGATAGAGAAAAATGAGGGGTGCCTGCAGTGAGTATGCATTTTTGTTTGCTCCTGTGTTTGTGGCTGGGTGGCACGCTCCCTGGCTGTGGTGTTGGGCACCACTGTCAGGAACTGTGTGCAAGCGGCTGTTAGGACTGAGTGATTCCCATTGTCCTTCTGCAGTATGACGTGTGCTAAGTGTAACCACGGCTTCTGCTGGCGCTGCCTCAAGCCCTGGAGGCCGAATCACAAGGATTATTACAACTGCTCTGCTATGGTGAGTGGTTTGCTGTATCTCCAGGGTTCATGCTTGCGTTCAGAGGCCCCTGCAGCCTCTCAGAGATGGTGAGGATCTCCACTTGGGCCCTTTACTCTGGACTTTGTGAATTTGCCAGTAATACTGGCATTTCCAGGTAGCCCTGGTACCTGAGGGAAAATGATGCAGGTTCCTGTACCTTTCCTTTCAGGTGAGTAAAGCAGCTTGGCAGGAGAGACGTTTCCAGGATTACAACGAGAGATGCACCTTTCATCACCACGCAAGGGTAAGGCCTCCTCCTTCCTTTGCAGATGCTGACTGCTGCCTCAGCCCTGGTGAGCAGGGCAGTTCCTGTTGTGGCAGTGTCTTCTCTGCTGAGAAGCAGGCTTCACATCCAGCTGGGGATGCCTGATTGTTTTGCCCTGGCTCTGACATTAAGGAGTAATCCCTGGCTGCTTTCTTCTATCAAGTCTTTTGTGGAAACTGAGCATGACTTGTGGTGTTCAGGGGCTCAGAGCGGTGCAGCAGTTGGAAGCAATGGTGACTGAAGGCTGAGCTCTGCCTAGAGCTGAGATGCTGTAAAAGGTTGAAGTGATGGCACAGTAGAGATGTCATAGTTGGATGCATTAAATGCTCTGCTGCTGCCTGCAACTTTTGGGATGGCACTTTAGGATGCTTAGCAATTATTTCTGTGGAAGGTGCTGTTTTTTCAGTCTCGTGGAGCTTGACATTGACGTTGACTTTTTTTTCCCCCCTCCTTCGGTTACTGCAGGAATTTGCCGTAAGTCTGAGGAACAGCATTTCTTCCATCAGAGAGATGCCAAAAATTAGGAACTTGACCTTTGTTCTTGATGCCTGCAAAGTGCTAGAACAGGCACGGAAGGTAAGGCTGGATAATAGTCTTGCTGAGGTTTAGTCTCAATTCTCTTGGTGTGTTTCATGCCTTTCTTAAAGTGAGGAGACACCAACTTTATTCTTCTCCAAACGAGGGGAGACAGAGAAAGCTTGAGGGGAGGAATAGCATCAGGACAGGGCAAGAGCTCATGTCTCCCCTTCCCTGCTTTCAGTCTGAGATGAGCTCTGTTTGCAGTGTTCCTTACAGTCAGGTCATAGGATTTGGAGCTTAGCTCAAGTTGACACTATAGAATCAACACAAAGTCTGTATTTAGGGTTTTCATCCACTGGGTTTGGTCCATTTGTATTAGAAATTCCCCAGTGAAGGTACTTATGTTTTGAAAGCTCTCCTGATGCTGTGTTACAGTTAGGAAGTTCCTCTTGATGGTCATGTTACGATTTTCTTTCTTCAACTTCATTTCATGAACCACAGATATTTTGGAAGCACAGAGTTACCTACTGCATGTCCTGGTAGCCACATTAAAAAGGATTTGTAGTGCAGCTGCTGTGTGTGTGCAGTAAGCCTGTGACACCTTAGGCCTGTAATGCCTGCTCTGTCCTGAAACATACGCAGGAGGTGGGAATTGTCTTTGCAGGAGGTGGGAATTGTCTTTGCAGTACTGACTTTGCATATATACCTTGGTTTTGCAGGTAGGCTTGATTTTGAGAGAGGCATGTGGGACAAGGGTGCCTGACCCTATTTTGTCTTCTCAGTGTGATAGCCTCTGAGTTTTCTGGGGTGCATATATATCACTGTTGCTTGCTGCTGCTGCTGCTACTGAATTTTCTGGCCCATTTCTTTGAATGGAAACAGTGATCTCATTTCCTGCCGGGTGCCTACATGGCTTTAGGGGTCGTTCATTCATAACTGGAGTTTGCCACTTGTTGAAATGCCTTTGTTGTGGGCTCTTGGTGCTCTATAGCACCATGCCTGCTTCCCTTTGGGCTCCATTCTCTTAGTTTGCTGCCACTTTTGTTCAGCCTGGGCTGCCCAGCATTGCCTGGGTCCTGTGTGCTGGTGGGTTTGACTCTTTGCCTGCTGGTCAGTCACACTTGTTATATGCATTTACAGTCTGTGTTCTTGTGATGGTTTGCAGGTGGGAACAATCAGTTATTTCAGACTTCAGTATAAAATAATTACACATTCGTTTCCAGTCCTGCCAGTAGCTCTAGTTAGCCTGGCCCTGCTGTCACTTGGCATAATGGGTCGCTGGGCTATGGCCACAGACCAGAGGCCACTGACAATAATGAGGTCTGGAAGGGTTTGGTGCTGCTCCCTTCTTGCCCACTCTGAAGCGGAAGGAGGGTGCTTAAGAACAAGATCCGTACTTTTCCAGGTGCTGGCCTACTCCTGTGTGTACAGCTACTATAACCAGGACACTGAGAGCATGGATATTGTGGAACAGCAGACTGAGAGCCTAGAGCTGCTCACTAATGCTCTGCAGATCCTTCTGGGTGAGTCCTGCAGCCTCTTTGAAGTAGTGGCTAGCATTTCCAGCTGTAGTCAGAGCGGCAGCTCTGTAGTGGGGCAATAGCATATATACCATCACCCAGCATCCCAGTCCTTCTTTGCCTTCTCGATGTCGTTTCTGAGGAAGTCCACTGGAGCAGTTTGGCTGCCAATGGAGATTGATGCAGTAAAGGGCAACATGTTCTGTCCTGAAAGAGGGATTTATGTGCACAGAAGATCTAAGTAGCTATGGCTGGCCTCATAATCAGAGCCAAGGACTTGGTCTCTGCTCGAGAGTGTGGGATGCAGCATGACTTTGTTGGCCTTGAATTGCAGAGGAAACCCTGCTGCAGTACCAGGACTTGGCCACTTCTCTTCAGCTCCTGAAAGCAGAGCACTTCCGTGCGGGTTTGGAGTTGGTGCGGCAGATCAAGGAGCGTCTCTTTGCAATTCTCTGGCACTCCACACAGGTGAAGGCCACATGTCTGTTTGTGGCTCGTCTTGCTCTTGTCTAATTTGATTGTGGGCAAACTAAAGAGCTTGATCAGCTGAGGGAATAGACTCAGGATTCTGTGTGTGCAGAGTAAGGGTTTGCAGCACAAAATACACCCTGAATCACATACTGTTTCTCTCTCTTTTGGCTGTTCTTTCTTGCTAACAGGATTTCCATGTTGGGCTCCAGACTTCAGGAGATGCTGTTCAGAGAAAGTTGAAACTTGCAAATGTGCCTGCTTCAGCCCTTGCATGTACAGGGTGAGTTTGCTTAGTGGGGTAGCGGGGGAAGGTGAGTGAGTGCAGACAAAAAGCAGGTGAGCGGAGTTTTCTCCTGTGCTCACTGACATCAAAAGAGTGAATGACAGACACTGATTACTTGCATCCTGTTTTGTGGTTTGAGGTCGCAATTTAAGTGGCATAGTGGTGTAGGGAAACCAGCAAAACCTCTGCTTGTATCTATGATCAAGAAAGCTGCATCAGTGGCAGACTCAGTTATGGAAGTTGCTCTCCCTGGGCTCTCTTGAGTTTCTTTGGATGGGGATGCTGAGACAATGACAGTAGGGTGTTGTGGGGCTGGCTGGCAGCTGATGCTCACAGCAGAGGCTCTGCTCTTATGGTCTCCTTCTCAACAGGCAAAAACGTACCATCCTGTGTGACTCCCCCAACACAGATGAAGGTGGCAAAGAGGTTGAAGATGAGGAATATGATCCACAGTGGCAGGAAGACTATGATGACGATGACGACCTTGATGAAGACAACTTTATGATTGACAATGAGTCAGATTGTGATTCTTACTTTGATGATGATGATAGCTATGACTAGAAGTGTTCTGTCACCCAGCCTGCCAGCTTGGACCTCTGCCTCTGCTTTGTCTCAACCAGTTTGTGTTAATGTTTTTCCTTAAAGGCAGGGAGGAGCTCTCCGATGGAACAAAGCATTTCCTCTGGGAGACTTCTTGCTCAGTGACTCTTGAATATGCAGGAACATTGCTCTGGGCAGCTGGTCTGTGTTACTGTGGCCACCTGTCTGAGAAAGACATCTCCTTGCCTTTTTCCCATGTTTCCAGTTCTGCCTGTAGGTATTTAATTGAGTTAGAAAGTCACAGCCCACCTGCAGAGTGAGGACCACTTGCTGCCTGTTAAAGAGCTGCTCCTTGTCCTTGGTGTGCCCTCCCCAAGGGCAGGGCACAGGGGAGGGTGGCACGTGTCCCAGCATGGCACTGTCTAGCGATGGCCAGTGTCCAGAAATACTGTAAAGAGATGCCTTCACCCTCAAGTTAAAGCCTCCCAGCTGGAGCTGGCGGGATTCTCTCCAGCCACAGATGGATGTGGTTCGGTTCCTCTGGTTGAGAGGGGGCTGCATTTTTGCCCTTTGTTGGAGTTTTCTTCTCTGTTACGAAGCAGGAAGGGCTACTGTGAGTGACACAGGTTTGCAGGGTTGTTTAAGTTTATAAATATATGCACACACATATATTTTATATATATATATGCAGAGGTTCTTCAGATAATACTGTATCTTTACAAAAAAAGGAAAACCCTGAGGAACAAGGGTTGAAAAAAAGTTCTGTTTAAAAAAATAAACTGTTTTCTTCTAACACAAGACTTCTTGGTGTCTGTGGGGAACATGGGAGTAGAGGGAGAGCAGGATATCCTCAAGTGAGAAGGATGTGACTTGGATGTGCTTATCCCAGAAGTTAATTGTGAAATTAGTGTGGATTTGGAATCCTCACCCAGGCTACACAGTCTGCCTTGCAAAGTGGCTTTTGCTTCCTGGGCAGTTCAGGGGACAGTGAGAGGTATGGGGGGGATGGGAAAGAGGGCAGGGCACCAGGCCATACGGAGTGGTGGGGCTGGTGTTTCTGGGACCAGGTGCAAGACAAGATGCCTGCATGTTGATGGAGGTGGTAACGTCTGGCAAAAGGCATATGTGGGACTGCTATCAGGGCTTGAGGGGTGATTTGGATGTTTGTGGGATTGTTTTGGAGATACAGGGCTCTTAGGCCATCTGGGAGGGATGTGGGGTTCTTATGGGATGCTGGACAGGCAGCAACTGCCCAGACAGAGCACGAGAGAGGACTGATGTTTCCACTTCCCTGCAGCCCGTGGCTCCTAGTCCTGCAGAGTCTGTCGTGGTGGAAGTCCCAACCCTGCTCCCCATATGTGGCAATGGGTTCCCTGTGATGCCTCTCTGGGCCCACTCCTCAGGGGCATTTGGGGGAGAGATGTGATGGCGATGCCCGGACTGCCTTGTCTTCCCCAGTGTAACCAGTCCTTGCAGGAGCAACCTGAATTTCCCAGGTTGTTGGGGACGGAGCAGAACATCCAAGATGCCCAAGCTACTTATGTGGAGACTCATGCCTGCAGTTCTTCATTCGCTATCTCCTGGATGCCTGCTTAAAACCCAGAGTCAGAAGGATTGCGAGTCTCTGCTCTCATGGAGTATTTGTACTGAAAGTCAAGATCAAACCTTGCTCTTCTGCTCTGTGGGAGGTTTCTGTCCTCCCTGAGCTCACAGGACACCTGTGTTAGGGTTTGACAGGACAGTTTGTACTGTCCCGGTCAAACTACCTACCTGACACTGGCCAAGGAGTCAAGGACAACAACAAGGTCTTCTTCCATTGTCATTCCTGTACCACGTGCTCTGGGACGACCCTCCTTGAGCAGGGAGGTTGGACCAGGTGCCCCACTGTGGTCCCTTCCAACAGTACCCACTCTGTGATTCTGTACCATGTGGGATGTATATGAGAGTAATGAAAGTGCTGGCAGATGCCACAAGGCCACTTTTCATCATCCTTAAAAGGTCATGTCAATCAAGGGGATGCTCCCAGTGACTGAGAAAAGGCGGATAATTTGGACCAGGTCAAGAAGGACAATTCAGGAAACAAGAGGCCAGTCAGCCTCCCCTCAGTCCTCGGGAAAGAGATAGAAACGCAAACTGACTGCACCAACTTGCCAACTCCTCTGCTAAAACTATAAAATTGATAGTTCATCAAGAAGGTATAAAGAATTAATTCAGAAAGTTGTGGATTGCTCCAGGAGGAAGGGAAAACGAAATTTCATCAGTTTGGGACCGAAAAGCAACACAGTGACTCCAGAAGCAGTCTGTTTAATAACAAGTTTAATAACAACTGGAATGCATTAACATTTCCCTCCATCCACTGGAGGCATTCCCAAAATAATAGTGCCTTACCATTTAGAGCGAACACTCTACCCCACAAGGTAATTTCCATCTGAGAGCCTGTTGCTCACCTATTTGTGGGCATTGCCCTGCAGATCAGGAACCCAGGATAAAAAGACATCATCAGCAGTGTGTTCTGCTGCCTGGAGAAACTCGAAAGAAGGATTGGCAAGATTTTAACCAGCCACTCTGAAGAGATCACCGAAGTCATCCTTCAGGGATCCTTGCTCAGAGGACTTGGTTACATAATCCCAAAACACCCAGCCTATGTCCAACTGCTGATGGGACTCAGGGTTGCCTGCCCAGTAGGCTCTGTGGTCCTTAGTCCCAAGATACTGCAAACATCAGGGACCATGGTCCCAAGGATACTGGTGAGGCACTTTTTGTAAGTCCTCGCCTTCCCTTTGTAGTTCCTTCGTGTGTGGTTTTGTTTAAGAGTCATTAGGTTTAGGTTTAGGCGTAGCAAATAGTGCTAAAGAGAGGGTTAGGGTTATGGTCAGTGTTAGGGTTTTAGGTGAAGGGTCTGTCTTATGGTTGGGCTTGAGTTTAGGGTTAGGGTTATGGTCATGAGGGATAAATTTAGAGTTAGCTTTGAGTTTAG
Source organism: Rhagologus leucostigma (assembly GCA_013397725.1). Lineage (NCBI taxonomy): Eukaryota > Metazoa > Chordata > Aves > Passeriformes > Rhagologus > Rhagologus leucostigma. The sequence goes on along the minus strand of VZTD01005542.1, from coordinate 2,700 downwards.
GGTTGGGGTTACTGTTCATAGGGTTAGCATTAGGTGGTAGCATTAATATTAGATTTACAGTCATTCTGGCTAAGTTTAGGGTTAGGGCAAGTGTTGGGCTTAAATTTAAGGTGAGGGTTTCATTTTAAATATTTTTAGGGATAAAGTCGTTAGAGTTAATGCTAGAGTTACGTTTAGGCTTACGGACTGGGTTGCAATTTCAGTGGTTAGGGCTAATTTTTTATTCGTTTTCAGGGATACGATCATTTAGGTTTATGGTTTTTGTTGGGCAGGATTTCGGTTAGTGGTAGTCATAGAATTATGGTTAGGGCTTTTCTTCGGAGTGGTGGAAGTGTGATTGTTGAGTAGTGAGGAGAAGGTACAAGAAGAATCCTAGCAGTGAGAGCACGTCAATGACTGCGTCTGTTGTGGTCGTTTTGTGTTTAGTAAGTTTTTCAATAATAAGTCATTTAGACAGGAATCTTGATGGCAGGGGGAGTCCTGCTAGGAAGCCTAAGGCTAATATTGAGATTTTACTGAGTAGGTGGGTATTTTTGTTCTTGAGGGCATTATCACTGGTAGTTTTTGAATTTCTTTTGGGTTGAGAGCGAGGACTACCGTGGCAGTTATAAGTAATTATGAGTAGAAAGTTAGTAGGAGGTGTTTGGCTAGTATAGCCATAATAATTATTAGGCTATTCAACCTAAGCGAGAATGCTTAAGGTTTTTCAAATCTCTATTTGATTTAGTCCAATTCAGTCTCCTATGGCTGCTGAGGCAAGGATTATGGTGATTAATAATTTTGAGTGGAGTGCTTTAGGAAGAGAATGGTGATGGGTGGCAGTGAGCTTAATTATTGTTGATAGCAGGGATTAGGAATTAAGTACTTCTGTGAATCAGAAATGGAAAGGGACTGGGACTAGTTAGATTGCAATTGCTGTTGTCAGTAGGGGCAGGACGTTGGGTGGTTTCGTTTGCTAATGTCACACTGGTTCTGCTTCAAAAGACGACAAATGCCGAGGCGGCTGCTTGTACTAGGGAAGTATTTGATTATGGCTTCAGTGGCTCGTGGGTGGTGGGATTTGCAGATTCGGAGATGAGTGGAATGATAGCGAGGGTGTTAATTCCTATTCTTGTTCAAGCCATGATTCAGTGGTTGCTCAAAATTGTAATGATTGCTCCTAGAAATAAGGTTGGGGAGGAGATTCACTTGGCATGTTACAGCTCTCTGTTCACTTTATGTCCTAGTTTGAAAGCAAACTAGTGAGAGACTCGAAGTCAGAAATACAATTTAATAGGAAAAAAATAAAATAAATGCAATAGTACAAAAAACAACCCACTGAGAGAGTCAGAATACAACCTGACCCCTTGAAGGTCAGGGGGTTGGTAGCAGTCCGATTAAATGGTGGCTGCAGTCCTCCTGGAGTGATGGTTCTGTTGAAGCAGTGATTCTGTAGAAGGGTCAGGTCTCCTTCTGAAGGTCCAGGCGCAGTATAGAAGGGTCTGGTCTTCCTCTAGGAATCCAGTGGAAAAGGCTGGCTGTGCTGTGCCAAACCCCCGATTATATCCACAGGGGAACGCTTGGTTCTTCCCCCTGTTGGAGCATCTCACAATGGGCTGAGGTAATGCTATGAGTCATGTGGTAGGTCCTTGATTGCCCATTAAACAGAGATAGCTCCCGGAGGGAGTTATCAAGGATGAGTCATGGTAGGAGATAACGAGCACAGCCCCACTTGTTTTAACAGCTTTGTGGGGACAATAATAGAATACATACTTCTGGTTACATCTTATATTGTAACCTAGGACACTTTACCACGGTGATTCTTTATGTTCAGGCACATATCCTTAAGGAATGAGACAGGACTGCACAGCAGACTGGTATTCTGGTGCCTGATCTATTCTAGCTTGGATTCACCTTCCAAAAAGGCTCAGTACTGAACAGCGTGATTCCATTTGCTACTGCCTGGAGTAATCCAAAGGGGTGTACAATGTTTGGGCCCTTTTTGGCTTGTAAGTAATTTATGAGTTTTCATTCTTCTAATATTAAGAAGGCTAAAGCAATTAGAATTGGGGTATCATGGGAATAGAGGTACCATATTTAAAAACAGAAGGTCAGGTCAAGAGTAGGTATGGTGGGGAAAGAGGGGAGGTAGGGACATAATTTGAACCTCTGGATAACAGGATTAAACCTCCTGCATTTGCTGAGCTCTGCTATGGGAGCAGTCCTTTTCCAGGATGGAGGATAATACTCACTTGGTAGTTTAAAGGAGTTTATTATTCAGAGGCCACTTGTACTGACATTTTTCGTCCTTTTCTAAAAGGAAAAGTTCATTGTAGATGGAAAATGACCTGGATTATTCTGGTCTGAACACAGCTCATACAGGACTGTTAACCGTTGAATATACAAGTCCCTGTAAGCAGCTGCTACTTTAGGATCTAACATCGAAGTTGTAAACTTCCTTGTCAAAATGCGCTCTTGGGAGGACATTGAGCTGTTTTCCCTGGGTGGTTGGTCAATTGTAGGGAAGGGGGAAGGATGAAGAATTTGGGCAGAGGTTGAGCCAAAATGGCATTTTGCCGCTCCTGATTTCCTCCCAGCTGGTGCAGCAGGGCGACAACTCCGTCCCTGCAAACCANGCCCGTGCCCGGGCCAGGCTGCTGGCTGTGCCAATTCTCCGTTTCTAGAGGAGAGCAGCGTGGCAGGCCACGTTCCGCCTCCTCC
>VZTD01005515.1:0-133202 GCA_013397725.1 Rhagologus leucostigma | reverse complement strand
CAATAAATGTGTATCGTGTGTCCATCTCAACTGCAACAACTTTCATATGTGTCAAATAATAGGAAGTAGGCAGTTTTTAAAATGTGGCTTCTCAGGAGCTTAAACTTAAGTTTAAGTATCCAAGTTTGCAAATATTGCAGTTTGATCTGTAGACATGCACACATATTCACACATGCTTATCAGGGAGAATGCTTTTGTTTAGGGTGTAGTTATTGTGCAGTGTCATATTACATGAAAGTTGCCTTACTGGCTTGTCTAAACGAAGTTTGTGATAATTATACAAATCTTCTGCTTTGAACAATCATGTCACACTGAATGGAGTATTAAAAGTACAGCACAATAAAAATGGAAAGAGATTACAGTGTACAATCTTAATGTCATACTTCAGTTTTACTGGTGTAATTAAAATCCCTTGAGATCATTCCAGTTCCTTAAACATTTCAATTTCTCTTCTGGCTTCATTAGTGCAATATTATGGAGAGATGTGACCCATTTTGGCTATTAGGAGAATGATTTGTCACCTCCACTGTGAAGCTGAGCATGGTGAGCAGTTATTACTGCAGTTATTACTGCAGAATAGTCAAGGGACTGTATGGGGCAGCAGACGGCCAGCTCACACTTCTTTGTAAAGTCTCACTTAAGGCTGTAGGCATCTGCACAGGATGCCACGGTGGTATTGGTCGATGAGATTACTTCCAGTAATTTCTCTCCATCTGCTTCTAAGTGTTGTTTTCAAGTAGTTCACCGATTCCTCAGTTCCTGGAGGAGAAACACGTAAATGTTCCTTAATTCACTTTTGCCAAAATGAGCCCAGTTAGTTCAAATAACCTGTATCTTGTATATCTTTACTCTGGCTCATGTTAACTAAGGTGAATTGCTCTAAGTAAGTGCAATTTCCCGACCAGATGTAAGAGTTAGTGTTTTCAGTAACATGTAACTTACTACTGCATGAAGGAGCTATGTCCAGAAGGTCATCTATTGGCAGCCTAAGTCAATATGCCAAAAAAATGCCATTAGTTTAGAATTTAGAGAGAAAAAGGCCAATGCGTACCACATTTACTGTTATAAATTAAATATTCCTGACAGAATTTGTCATCATATTTAGTATATCTTTTTTCTCCAAGAAAAAACACCTTTGAATCTACCCTCTCTAAATATGGCAGTTGAGTTAGTGGAGTCATTGCCACATAAAAGTGGTTCAAAATTAGAACAATGGTATGTAATTCCCCTTATCACTACAGGAATGTTTCAGCTAGTGCTTAAAGACCTATTAGAGATCTAAACCCTAGCAATTTATTTAAAAACTGCTTAAAACAAGTGCCAGTTGGACTGGAAATGTCACTAATGGACGTGAGCAAAGAGAATGATTTTTTTTTCTGTTTTGATTGTGATCAATAAGACTACATTCTTCTGCCAGCTAAAGAGTGGATAAAAATTAGATATTCCTGTTTCACCCTGTTCCATCCCTCAAAGAGATGGAAATATTCCTCCTCTTTCACTAAATTTAAATTCAACTCAAATTTCAATTCAATTCAATTTCAAAGCCTTCACATAAAGAAGGAAGAGTGTATGTTGTATGTAGAAATATATGCACTTAAGCACCTTTCAATCAGATTATCTTGGCACATTCTCCTTTAATTTTTTTGATTGCCTCCTTGAATACCCCTCTGCTTTGCATACCTCCTGGGCTGTAAGAGCTAGGATGTATCAATTCTACTTTGCCTATTTTCACTTTTCCCTCTGACTTACTGTTATGAAATCAGTAAATTAGCTGCTGAGGTTTTGTATGTTTTATTTAGTTTTATTTAATATTTTGAAAACCATAAATCTTAGTTATGACTCAAAGAGGAATTAAATGTCTTGCCTTCAAAATTAATAAACATGTGGTTTTTAATTACTCTTTTCTGGAGTGATTAAATAGTGTTCTGGCCTATAAAAGTACAATGCATTGTTTTATTAACTCTGACAGATGAGAAGAGTTGCTTGCAGTTGGCAGTCTTTAGTTTTGATGACAGTGTCATGCTGGGGTTAAAGTTAGACTGGAATCAATTCACTCAGATTTAACAAAAAAAATAGGTAGGGTATGGAGAAAAGCAAACATTTTTAATGTATAGGCAGAAGTGTTCCGTGCAGGATAAGAAAGCAATTGTGCGAATACTTTGGTCCAGATGGCACTACGGTTAAGGAGGTGTGAAGGGAAAAAATTGTTGACTATTTATCATAGAATAAAAGTTCAGAAGAAGCAAAAAGAAATGCTGCTGACTATTACCAGACATGAAAAATAAAATAGGATTTTGTTTTCATAGACTATAAAGGCCAAGAACATCTCTGTTTTCAGAAGAAATCTGTCTCTAGTGTTGACTAGGAAGTTCACAGGGCTCACACACCATCACAGAATGGTTGAGGTTGGAATAGACTTCTGGATGTCATCTGGTCCAAGCCTCCTGCTCAAGCAGGACCACCTAGACCTGGTTTCCCAGGACCAAGTCCATGTGGCTTTTAAATATCTCCAAGAACATAGACTCCACATTCTCCCTGAGCATCCTGTGGCAGTTTGCAGTCACGCTTACAGTCAAAAGTGCTTCCTGATGTTCAGAGGGAATTTTTTGTGTTCCACTTTGTGCTCACTGCCTATGGTCCTGTCAGTGGGCACCACTGAGCCTGGTTCCTGTGAGCCTGGCTCCAACCTCTTTGCACTCTCCCTTCAGGTATTTATATATATTCATAAGATTCTCTCTGAGCCTTCTTTTCTGCAGGGTGAACAGTCCCATCTCTTTCATCTTTTCCTCATAGGAGAGATGCTTCAGCCCCTTAATCATATCTACGGCCCTTTACTGGACTTTTTGCAGTATGAAGCTGTCTTGGTTTGAAAGACAGATGTCTGCTAAGGAAGGCAGGAACCTCCCTCGAATGGAAAATGTAACCCCCTTCCCTCCAAATTATTATAATTTTGAAATTAGGGGGGCTTTCAGGCAAAGATATGAGGAATAGGAAAAACAGTTTTTACTAATATATATATATATATAAATATATATATATATAANCCTGGGCAGCCAATCCTGGTGCCCCAGCAGAACCCTCAGAAACAGCAGGCTGAAAGAACAGGGATGAGCACAAAATCCTGGGTGGCAGTCGAGATGTATCAAACTCCAGAGCTGCAGGGAACCCTAGGACCTCTCGGCAGGCAGGGCGTGTGGAGCCACAGTGTAGCAAAGGCTCAGAGCAGTGGCAAGGAATGGCGGGGGCGGGTCAGCCACAGCCCAGCTCCCAGCAGGGCAGGGAAAGGCAGGCTTGGGATCCCGGGGTCCCCCTGAGGCACCTGAGCAGATGGCGAGGAAGTTCCCCCCACCACTCAGTGAGGTAGGGGGTTAAATAGGGTCTCAGTGCAACGGCTGCTCCAGCAAGCAGAACCCAACTCACGGTAGAAGGAAGGCAGCAGAAGGCAGAAGCCCGCAGTAGCGATGAATTCTCTACACAGTGACAGCAGCTTCTCTCCCCTATGAATGCTGGGAGAACAGGAGAGCCAGGGGCTCCACCCAACCCCATTTTCCCAGTCCAGATCTCACAGCATCTCTGCCCCACATGAGAAAACCCAAGGGTAGCCAGCTGGACCCCTCCCCCTGTGGCCAGGTCTTTTGTTTCTCTTAAGTACCCAGTCTTTAGTGTCCTTGGCAACACATATGGAGAAAATTCTTTAAGAGAAAAAGAAAAACAAGAGGAGAACTCCTAAAACCCCAACAGGAGCCCAGAACTGAACACAGTAATCCAGATCTAGTCTTAGCAGTGCTGAGTAAAGGGGAAGCATCACCTCTCTCGACCTGCTGGCACTTCTTGGCCTAAGTCAGATGAGGATATCATTAGCCTTCTTTGCCACAGGGGTACACCATTGGCTCACATCCAACATGGTGTCCCTCAGGACTCCTAAGACCTTTTGCCAGTCTGCTTTCCATCTGGATGGACCCCAGCATGTACTGGCTGAGGGGTTGTTTCCTGCCAGATGCAGAACTTTCCACTTCCTATTGTTGAATTTCATGAGGTCAGCCTGTCAAGGTCCTTGCATATAGCAGCAAAACCCTCTGGTCTACCAGCTGTTCCTCCCACTTTTGTGTCACCACAAAACTTGCTGAGACTATGCTCTGCCCCATCATACAGGTCATTAATGAAGATGTTAAACAGGACTGGATCCAGTACAGACGTCTGGGGTACACTGCTAGTTACTGGCCTCCAACTCAGGTTCATGACACTAAGTACCATGCTCAGGGCACAGACATTCAGCCAGTTTTCAATTCACCTCACCATCTGCCTATCCAACTCCTACTTAACAGCTTCTGTATAAGGATCTTATTGGAGACAGTGTCAAAAGTCTTGCTGAATCCAGGTAAGAAACATCCACTGCTTTTTCCTCCCCTACAAGGCCACTCATTTTACTGTAGAAGGTTGTCAGGTTGACCAAGCATACCAAGTATGACTTTTCTTTGGTGAAGCCATACTGACCACCCCTGACAACTGTCTTGTCCTTCATGAGCTGTATCTTCGGGGTATTTCTTGTAAGCTTCTTTTCAGCTTACGTGCTTCTTTTAGGTCGGACGTTTTATTAAAGAGATGGGACTCTCACAGTTATACACGATTTATTACTTAAAATAACAAACAAGGCATCAGTCTCAGAGTCCGTGGAGCTTAGTAACAAATTGCCATAATGGAAGATAGTCACGAGTTTCAGGGCTACACGGCAATTTATAACTTTCTGGTCCAATAAGCCATTAACACGAAACTTTGTTTTGACTTGATAACCTATCACCTTTGGTCACTTTTACTGCAATGTGTCTATTTTCTACCAATTATCTGCTAAGTCACGTACACCCATATACTTCTATTATAACATCTAAATTTTTAACTTAAACTATAAAATCACATTACTATACTTAAAACCCTCCACCAAATCACTCAATAAACTTTCTTATTTATGGTTATAGGAGTATAGGTTTGTTTCTCTTGCTTGGAATCCATATATCTTGTCATCACATCAACCCGAGTTCTCTCCAAGGGTTTAGATCAAATCCATCATTTCCTGTGGAAGTTTTAACCCCTCGGTTTCCTACAATGGGCCTGGAAACTGTTTCCAGGATTAGCTGCTCCATAATCTTTCCAAGGCTCAAAGTAAGACTGACTGGCACGTAGCTCCCTGGGTCCTCTTTCTTGCCCTTCTTGATGATAGGAGTGATATTTGCTGTTTTCCCCACAGCTCAGAGTTACCACAATCAATCAAAGATTATTGAGAGTGGCCTCACAATGACAGTCAGCTCCCTCTGCTTGCAGGTGTATTCCCTCACACTCCATGGACTTTCACATGTCTAGTTTTACTCTCTGATGTGATACTCTTTTGCCAAAAGTATGTTTTCCTTGCTCCAGTCTTCGTTGGTCTCTGGGGCTTGGGATCCCTGAAGATCGACCTTCCTAATAAAGACGGAGACAAAGAATGAGTGGAGTACCTGTGTAATCAAGACCCCTGTCCCATTCATCAATGTACCCACATTTTCCCAAATCTTCCTTTTGTCATCTATGTGCGTACATCTATGTGCCCTTCTTGTTGCCTTTGACATCCCTGGTCAGATCCAATCTCACTTTGGCTTTGACTTTCCTAGTCACATTTTTGTATGCTCAGACAGCATCTCTGTATTATTTCCAGGCTACCTGCCCCTGCTTTCACCTTCTGTGGGTTTCCTTTTTTTTTTTTTTTCTGTTTTGTTTTGTTAGGAGCATGTTGTTCATCATTAGGATGGACTACTATTGAGCTTGGACAAGGAGACTCTTGACTATAAAGCAGCCTTCTTGGTCTCCTTGTCTCCCCAAGTGCTTATCCTGCAGGACTGTACCAAGTGAAAGAAGCCAAAGTCTGCTCTCTTAAAATCCAGAACTGTGATCTTGCTTTTTGCCCAGTTTACTTTCCTCAGGGTGTGATCTCCAATATCTCATGGTCACTGCATTCAACACTCCTGTCAACCTTCACATCCACAATAAGCCTCTCCTTTTCCCATTAGTATGTCTGCCCATAGCAGACACCCACTACAGTGCCATTAATGCCAGTCTGTTTTTTAATCCTTACGCAGAAGCTTTCAGTTTGTTCAGCATCCAGCCTCACGGAAAGCTCTGTGCTCTCCAGCTGCTCTCTCACATGAAGGGAAACCTCCCTTTCTCATCTTCCTGGCCTCCAGGAAATTTGTATTCCTCCATTGCAACACTCCAGTCATGGGAGCCATCCCACCACATCTCCCTGATCCCAAGAATATTAAGCTCCCGCAGCTGCACAGAGATCTAGAATTAATTTTGTTTATTACCCACGCTATGTGCATGAGTGCACAGGTACTTTAGAGAGGTACCCCAGCATTTTGATTTCCCAGAAAGAATTTTAGGAATTTCCCCATAATGGTGCCTTGTAGACACTTCCTTTCTTCCATGCAAGTGCTAGAGGTGGCCTTTCTTCAGCCCTGTTTTCCTAGTTTTGTGATCTCTTTCTGTCATATCACTCCAGCTTCTTTCACATCACTCCAGTCCTTTCCATCACTTCCACCAGGGCTTCTGGTAATTTTCTCCCTCACCATCACTGCTGGTTTAAAGCCCTCCTTACCGGGTCAGCAAGCTGGGTGGCAAGGATGCCCAGAAAACAGCTTGAGAGCTGGCTACTGGGCAGTTCTTTGTAGCTTTGAAACTGTTGTTTCACTGAAGAGTAAGAATATTGTTCACTTGAAAGGGATGTACATGGACTTTAAACAAAACAAAACAATTTCTGAAAATACTGCAAAAGCTGTTACTTAAGCATGCACATATTTACATGTTAAAATATGAGACAATGGGAACCTTTGTCAATTACAATCTATTAAAATAAAACAATGATAGATCTAAATTCTGAAAGGTAAATATTAATACTTTTGTGTCTTGCAAGTCCTTAATGTGTTTCAGTTTTGTTTGTGAACATAATGCTATTACGGAAGTAATTTGTTATTTTTTTGATCTTGTTCAGTTTCTTTCTCCACACTGTAGCAGATTTAGATATCTAGGGTTATTATTTTATTGTTTCTACCTTGTTGTCAGCTGAAGCATCACAAAAGTTAGAGAAGATGAATTCTGCATTCTGCTCCTGCCACTGAGAAGTATAGTCAGGTCAGGGAGGCAGCAACAGAAAGAATTATATATGGCTGAGGACATTTTGCTAGTCAAATAATTAAGTGAACTGCCCATCTATATAACGCAGAAGTCAGGCTCCATCTCAGTATCTCAGAAGCAGTTTAGGAACTCCAGTCTCATTTTCTAGTTAATGTAACTATTCCATTGAAATATCGATTAATTTACCTTGCACACAGTGCTTTCATAGCTCAGTGAGACATTCCTCACCCATGTGTGTTAATGTCATTGTATTAAGCTCTGTCGTCATTAAGAAATCTCTGGCCCTTACCTTCAGAGCATTTTTTCAGAGGCAGAAATTAAATAATTACACTGCACCACTGTTTTTCTAGATCCTGCATTAATGTCATTCTCAGAAACCTGATCAACAGTCCCAGACAAGTTTCCAGAATCCACTGCACACAGTGTAATTGATCTCTTACAAGGATTTTGTTATTAGGTTTATTACTCCTATCCTTATGAAAGACCGCCTTAATGGGATAAATTTCAGGCTAGAAATACATTGACTCTCTGGACACAGAGGTTCCAGACTGTGAGATGGACTCCAACCTTCAGCTTTCTGTGGCCAGTCAAGTACATGTGACCATCATGCACTTTGTTCCATGTCCAGGTAAGTACTAACATATAGGACAGGTATTGATACGTCCTCAAGGATTGCCCATTTATTCACTGAGTAGTGGTGCTTTGAAGAACAAAACCATCTTCAAGCCTCCCACAAAACTCAGACTTGTTTTTAATCACCATTCAGATAGTTTAGTGGCCATAATTAAAGAAATGAAAGGTGCACATTGTTTAGTAGCCATAGGGAAATAAAAGGCGCATGTTTTATCCAGCCTGCAGGTGAACTCATGCTGCATCTGCACAGCACAATGGCCACAGACCCTCATGCAGAAAGGCAGTGTGTGGCCTTGCTCCTCTCTATCCAAGGGCACATTATAAATCATAGTAGCTCCATTTAGAGCAAAAGGCTTCCAGTAGTGTAAATGGAAGATTAACCAGGACCTTTTGGTCTAAAAAACACATCCTGAAAAATCATGTGGCTTGGCATGAAGGTTGCACCATAGCTTGAAGTCTGGCAAGATGCGGCATGTTTCCTAAAGAAAGTTGCCCCTTCAGTGTCAGAACTACAAAGTGGAGCAACGTAAGTTCTGCATGTGGGAAGCCATGCACCGGTTGCTCTTCACTGGGTCTGGTTAATTATTGGTCACTTCCGTGGAGGGGACTCCAGGTTTATGGGCAAACTGGAACAGTGGGAATGGGCAGGGCTGGACCACAAGGGACACCAGCGAGCACGGTGGGTAGTGGCTGCGGGCCCGTGGAGCACCCCAGGCCCCGCTGCCCTCTGTGCCCTCTGCCCAGGCCGGACAGGGATCGGACACTCTTGTGGTTCCCCGGCAACCCCCTGAGGCGAGGAGGAGGAGGAGGAGAAGGAGGAGGAGGAGGAGAAGGAGGAGGAGGAGGAACGTGCACCCTCCCCGCCCGCCTGCCGGGGCCTCCCCAAACGGGCCCTCTCCCTCGCACTGTCACTGCTGGGAAAGAAAGCACTGGCGCCTAGCAATACAGCTGATAGTCTTTACCCTGAGAGTGATTTTCCCTCTTGCGAGAGAAAGGATCTCTGAAAACTCCTACGTGGGAAAGGTGCATGAATCCTGTGTTATCAGATAGTTACAGGGTTTTTCTTCGGGAAATGACTGGAAGAATAGCATTTTGACAAATTGAATAAAACTAAAACACGAAATTTTTCAAGTGGATTCTCATTCTTCCACTCTCTCCACTTTCATATCATGTTTCTTAGTGTTACCAAAACATGTAATTCCCTATCTTAATCTATATTTAAAGTTATTTTATCAGGCACTCTGCAAACTAAAACTTGTGTTGCAAAGAAGTGAAACACCCTGATGTACTCTCTACCTAATCAATGTGTAGGAAACTCAGGCTCAAGTTTTGGACACCGGGCTGCAGCTGGGTACAAAATGTCTGCTTGGGTATCTTCCTCTGAGACCACTGCTGAGGCTGCAGTGACAGCTTAGCTCTCCTGACATTTCATGGTGTCATTAGTGCGGTGGAGAAGATCTTGAAAAAAAAGCTTCAAAGCAAATGCATTTGTATGTGTCTATATATATGTGTAAAGTTAAAGTCTTGGACAACTGAGCTCAGTGCTGGACTCATAGCTTCTGTGACTCCTGAGAGCATGAGAATATCTTTACTGATGAGGACCAAAGGTCTGTCTGTGTGGTTTTTAAGACTAGCAATTGGGTTGATTCCCAGGAAAGAGTGAGAACAGAATAACCATATATGACAGATCTCCTGACTGTTCTTCTAATCTCTAGCTGTTTTTAGGTCAGGGGATTTTCTATAGCTCATGTGGTTGGGCTATTTAGCAGCCCTCAGTAGACCTAACTTCCAAGTGCTTGTGTGATCTGTCCTTGAACCCGTGTAACCCTTTTGCATGCAGAAGAGTCTAAGTCTGTGTTTATACTATTAAACTAAACAAAGCCAGTTCACAAGTACAAGCCTTATCCCGTGGTTCTTGATACTGTCAAATTGTTAGTAAGTGCTGTGGCACAAGTTGATCGTTACTCCGCCCGCAGACTAGGTAGTCTGAAGCATCAGCACACAGAACACTCACTGCTCTGGGGCAGCAAGGCAATTGCCCACTAGGACCATTCCTGAAACTGTAATCTCAGTGAGGCTCTGTGGTTACGTGGTGATCTGAAGGAGACATATTCGGCAGTTTGGATGTGGCTACTCAGCTTGAGGGGTTAGGAAAGCTTAGAACTGCAGATGTAAGTCTTGTCATACTAGTTAATCCCAGGGCCAGAGAATGGTTTTACTTTCTAGCACTGGTATAGCTAGGAGACTGGTATCATCTTTTGGGCCACAAAGGTGCTTAGAAACTCTATTGCTTTAGAGCCAAGAGTAGGATATTTTGTCTTGAAAGAACACACGTATTACGAGTATCCCAGAAGTTTTCACTATATCCCAGAGGTCAGTTCTCTTGATTCTTTAAGGTAAATAAGAATAATTTCTTAATCTTAGTAACAAGCCCTTCCTGTTAAATAATGAAGTGAAATTGTCACGGGCTCTAGTGCAAGGAAAGAGTGAGGTATCCTGCTCAGCTTTCTTGGTGCTTCTCCTTGCAATAATACTTAGCATCTCAGCTTTCAAGACCCTTAACTTTATTCTTGCAGTCCTCTGTGTGGGTCCCCAAATAGGGGTGTTAGAGAAGCAATCACTCAGCTTTCCTGTTGGGTTTTTTTATTGTTTTATTAACCTAATGTTAATAAAATACTTCATACCTTGAAGAGATTGAGACTGTTGGTGGAGACTCTTATCTTTAGGAAAGAAAGGAACCATCACAGCACTTGTGTCTGGAGGGTACAGGAAGGATCCTGTAGGAACCTGGGATCCCAGTGGCACAGGGCAAGTACTAAATATGATAGCAGCTCTGCTTTACTAAATGGCTTTTTCTTTAATGTGAGATCACATCAAGAATGAGAAAAAACCTCACCGTATGCATGCAGTGTTTGTTCAATGTTACAATGTGCCAACAAAGATGCCAGTCAGCTTTTTGCTACATAGATGTTTCTTAACTAAAATCTGAACCTTGTTGACCAGCAACTCATACCCCATCTGGCTTCATGCTGCCATCAAATACTATAGCTTTATGCCTGTCAGTGAGAGACGCTGCAAACAGAAGCCAGCCTATGACTCTGTGCTAGTGTAAGAAGACACTACTTTTGTTTAATAGAAAAATTTCACACATTGTGGCTGACACAGTTTTGCTAAAGAGAACCCCTGTTCTGGTCACAGCCATGCTGACAGAAGGCAGCTTTTGTCAGTTCAGGTTAAGTCTTTGAGAGAGCTAGCCTAATTACAGGAGCAGAAAAATTCTCTTCTGTGTTGAGGCTTTTTAAAAAATACATATATATATACCTACCTACCTATATTTATATATGTATAAACTGAAGATGCAGTTTAACATTGCAGTCCCCCTGGCAACAAAACCTCTTTATGAAGTTCCAACCCCAGCACCCCCAGCACAGTTTGCTTCCCCTCACAGCTGTGCTGTTGAAAATGATGGCAGCACACCATGTAAACTGTACAGCTGCTTTGCCTGAAGTTGAGTGCCTAAATAGTCTAATGCCCCCAGTCTAGTTGAGCAAGATAATTTCACTAATCCATTTTGCAGTGTGAACAAACAATTGCATCTGTGCTTCTGACCAGCTGGCAAACTGCTCTGCTTGTATAGAAACAATGCCTTGCTAAGAAATAAGTCAATTTTCATATAAGGAAGAAAGCCTTTGTACAACTGTACACAAAATCTACCCTCTGATTTAGAGTTTGGAGGACTCTAAAAATACAGTTTACCACAGGCAACCTCTTTAATTTCTCTTCCTTCTGCTATTTGTAGGAAGCCCATCGCAAGGATTGTCTCTTTTCTTATGTTCATACATGCACCCAACACCAGCAGGCTGCCTGGTTCAGTTTCAGAAGGTTAATTGGATTTGTGGGCTAGCGGTTTTTTGGCTGGCTGATGATTCTTATTTTTAAGGCCCGTGGAACTAAGTCTTTTATTCTTTTTGATTTTTGCATGCACTCCTGAAAAAAAGCAGAAAATACAATTTTGAAAGAGTCTGTCCTTCCACTCACTGTACCTAGTGTTTCCATGCAGCTATCTCCAGAAATTGTTGTCTCGTTTAGGCAGCTTGTTTCGCTTCTGAGTGTGCACAACTCTACTCCACCAATGCCCAACCCATGTGTTCGTGTTAAGCTCCCAGAGAAATCCCTCCACCCACACAGCTAAGCATCTGACCAGCCATGCATGTGGCCTGTGTTTTGGGCGGTGGCTCCCTCTTACTCCAACAGTTTTGTTGAATAAGGAAATTTAACTGCTCCTGGTGTGTACCCTTACGGAGGGTAACTGCTGCACTCAGCAGCTTCAGCTACATTTCATTCACTGTTAACAGTATTTTCCATTGCAAGTAATGCAAGGATTATTTGATTTCCAATGTTTCAGCTTGTTGTTGGTCTTTTATAACAATGGAATTAAATGATACTAAAAGTTTAATCCAGCTCCCATTTGTTTGGAGTACTATAAGCCTCTCTATTCTGCACTGAACTATTGCAGTGTATAAACAGTATTTATAGTCTATAATCTTTGCTATTTAAAGTTGTATATTATTTAGAGGGCTGTAATACAATAAATTAAGGAAGGCACAGTTACCATAGCAATCGGTATTATCATATATCATAATTGAGTGAAAGGTATTGCACCATATGGAAATAATAATGTCTCCAGAAGACATAAAATATTGCCTTCATCCTACTACTATTAGCATATTTTTAATGCATGGTTGAAAATCATGGTTCTGTTGCTTTTAAAAGTGCAAAATTCACAGTTTAACAAATTCTTTCCAAATGTAGATTTCTTCTAAGAACTTTGTGTTTTTGTATCGTCTGTTATTGCCACATCTTGTAGATCCCACAACATAGGACAACAGATGACTTAGTTCAAATGATTCTCTATTGTTTTTAATATTTTTAACATCCCAAGGAGGGAGCCGAGTGGTATTTATATGTTTAATAATTTCCAGATTTTTGAGCTCCTAGTCTGTTTAGTTGTCTGGAAAAAAATCTAATGGCTATTATTCATCTTTTTCAGTCAAAGATGGTTTTGGACCTCTGGTTAGATTATTAAAGCAAAATTGCTCCATTTTGTTGAGGCATATTTTCACTTTTTGCTTACATCTAACAGAGAATAATGAAAAAAATTAGTTTTTAATAGCATTCCATTGAGTTCCTTCTTTTGGTCACACATATGGATGTGACACTGACTGTGTGACCCACATTTTCTGACTGCAAGTTTAATATATTGGTTTATGCTTGCATACATGTATCAATATGGATTATTTTATTATATATTGTTATTATTGTATTATATATAATAATATGCTGTTCCCATAATAATAAATATTTTGTGGGTCAAGTCCTTAGATTTATAGAGAGGTAACCTAGCTTAGAAAACATGACTCTGCTGGTTTATCTTTCTGCTCCTCTACTTTTACCTGCTGCTCTACGGTACCTAGCAGTGTGCGATAGGCATATGCCAAGGCCCATCATATTGCAATGAGCTGTTTCTCATTAGAATTGTCATTGTATTTCTCTTTCAGATATTTCCCCACCTCAGCTGGTTTCTGAATTTGTTCAGGGGGGTAATTGCAAATTATCGGATCAGAGAATTTCTTCAGGATGTGGCCCATATCCTCCCATTCTCCACCCCACTCAGGATCTTCCACCTCTGGGTCAGGTGTCTCCTCAGTCATGCTGGAAATCTGAGCCCTCATTCTAGACAAGCTGCAAACCATATAGAGGAAGCTTACCAGATAAAATACCAAAAATTCCAGGAGAGTGGTCTCTTTAACATCCAGGGGAAACTGAACCCTTTCAAAAGATAATGTATCAAATTTAAAGGGGAGGGAGATGAAAGGCTGGGAAACCCCGTCTCCTCCTCCTCTAACAAACTGGGTGCAATTACTAATAAACCCCCAAAACAGGCTTCTGAAACTAGGACTGGGATTAGGACGGAGAAACCACCAATGATACACATTTTGAACAACTGCCAATACCTCTGTTAACTTCTTATAAATGATTATCACCGAGCACAGCAAAATAAAAATCCGGACTCGTGCCCCTGCTCTGTAAAAGTTACGAACCAGGGACAAAATCCGTGCAATTTGTGGATAAGCAAACAGGCCTAGGGACCAGAAAGACAGTAGTACCTCAAACAGGCCTGGGGACCAGAAAGACTTTAGTACCTCAAGCAAGAGAGACATTATGAACTCAACCAACATGGTAACTACTTTACCCCAACACAAAGTAGTTAAATTCCAACCAAGATGTAATTAGTACAAGTTTTTTCACTTTCCTTCGAATCCTGCCGACTACGCCAATAAGTATTTGTGCCGGTTTGGCCAAAATCTAGTAATATAGCCCCTGAGAGAAAACCAGGTTGCAACCACCCTTCCCCCCAACAGGGTTCGGGAAAAAAGAAATTTTTCCTCGAAGGAAAGTGAAAGAGATAAAAACTATTTATTTTAACAAACACACAGGAAAAGGATAATGATGCTAAATAATGAATTAAAACCCCCGCTATAGAGAGAAACCTGGGAAGATTTCAGAGTCCTTCTGTAGGTGTGGTCTCTCTCCTCCTCAGAGCTGGTTGGTGAGGGCGTGGGCCCACCCCCAGGCCTCGGGGAGAAAATTCTCCTGATGTGTTCTGATGTTGTTGAAACAGTTCAGAAGAGAAGAAGGGAAAAAAAACCCAAAGTCCCAGGAAACAAAATTCAGCTCTCTGTCTCACGCCAAGAGGGGAAAAAAAACCAGCTGGCTGAAGAAAAAGCAAGCAGGGTGCTCCCTTCGTGCCTTTCCGCAGTCAGAAAAACACTGAGGAGTATATCTCTGTGTCCTTGAGAAGCTGCTTTGGAAAGTTCATCTGGATTTTTTTTTTCAAGCTCAGTTTAAAGGCACAGAAAAGGCACAATATTACATTTTGGGCATAGAGCATGATAGGGGATACACATGATAGAGTCACCCCAAGACAATGACCTAGTCTGTCTCCAAAATGACTTTTAATTAACTTCCCATCAAAGCAAATTCTCAGCGTAGATTGTTATAAGTCATTTCAGTTCTTAAGCAGATTTAACTTAAAATTCTAAACAAGAAAAATGTCAGTGAGAAACAAGAAAAATAGGTTAAAATCATGCACTGCATTCAGATGAGCTGATTTTCTGCAATACTAAGAATCTGGAGGAACAATGAAGATTTACAGGAGAGTATATGCTGAATGAAACTGGTAGTGTTAGTGAAAGTCTTAAGCTATGTTGTGTGTGTTATCAACAGCAAGACTGCAGTAGGCTTTTTCTTGAACTTATCTCATAATTTGGGGTTTGAGAGGCCTTGTCTGTCAATAAACAATTACCATTTGTTTTAATTATAAAGTGCTGCATGGATTGTTCTTTTAAAAATCAAATGAATAGGGATAAAATATGCAATTGTATATGTGGTCCACAGAAGACAGTGACTACAATTGTCATGCTGTACTTTCCTTAGAGAGTCATTTATGAACTAGAAGCAATTTAAGGTAATTAATTAAGTTGGTTAAAATGAAGAGTAACACTTTATATGGGAACATTAAAAGAGACGGCCTTTATCTTTAGCTTCTGTCTGCAATAATAAAAATTCTTGCTAGGAAATTTGATTGTAGATGAGGCCAGAAAGCTCAGGAAGCATCTGCTTGAAATCACTTTTCTAGCAGGATGAAACAGTTGTACATTGTACAAAATGCACATAGAAAGGACACAGCTGCAGAAATAGGACTGTTATCTTTGTCAGTACAACCCTTTCCATGTCTTCCTGTGATAATAAAACTACACAAGTATTTTCTTGTAGATGTTCTCCACAATGACTTCTGTTCCGATATGTTAAGGTCTGGTTATTAAAATTATTGAGGAATTCCTCAGGCCAAATTAAAGTGCAAATGAGACCACATGCCAGTGACAATAGTATGGATTTTATTTGATAGTAAATATGAGGGAAGGAAAAGGAGAGAAAAAGAAATAGGGAAAGAGGAGCTTGGGGGATGTGGGTGGAGAGAGAGTGAGGTGAAGACGGACTAGGTATAAAGTATCACCACTCCGTAGATCCCAGTGGTGTCCGATTGATACTCTTCTTCTGGTCTTGATAGTGAAGGTGCCCCAAAAAGCATAGAATCTGATGGGTTAAAATATGCTCAGGCCAGGTGGCAATGTCCAGGTATGTCCCCTAGTGTGGGGTAGGGGGCAGTCTCTTGCAAC
This sequence comes from Rhagologus leucostigma, assembly GCA_013397725.1. Lineage (NCBI taxonomy): Eukaryota > Metazoa > Chordata > Aves > Passeriformes > Rhagologus > Rhagologus leucostigma. The sequence goes on along the minus strand of VZTD01005515.1, from coordinate 117,168 downwards.
AGACTGGATCTGTTACATCATGTGCAGTCCTGTGGTGCAAGGCCTCCGGGGAGCGCTTCGGGAGGGTCTTTGATGGATTATGACACCCCCTCAGCTGCCTCTGTGGATGTGGCCTGTCGGGTTGGGGGTTCCACAGCTGGGCCAGTTTGTGAAAGGAAGGATGGGAGCCCCTGGCCAGAGGTCACACCTGAAACCTCCTCCCCTCCACCCTCGTTTCAGGGGGGAAATCTGTGTAAACCTGGCTTCTGCAGGCTGTGGTCTCTCCCACCCCAAATCCAGCCAGAGGTGACTCTTGGCATGGATGCTGGGTTTGGTTCTCTTCTGGATGCATTCTTTTTCCCCAGCCTTGTTTGGTTTTTCCTAGGCCTGGTGACTGAAGACTGGGTTTTGGTTTATCTAATCAGTAGTCTGACTTTCAGTCCAAAGTTCCAGTCAGGCATCCTTTAGGGAGGGTTGGTCTTCTTTATACAGTTTAAAACTTTATATCAATGTTTGAGGCATTAGCTGACAAGATATCATAGAATGATAGAAGCATTTAGGTTGGAAAACACCCTTAAGATCATTGACTCCAACCATAAACCTAATACTGCAAAGTCCACTACTAAACCATGTCCCTAAGTGCTACATCTACACATTTTTTAAATGCCTCCATGGTGACTCAACCACTTCCCTGGGCAGCCTGTTCCAGTGCTTGAGAACCCTTTTGGTGAAGAAATTTTTCCTAATATCCAATTTAAATCTCCCCTAGCACAACTTGGGGCCTTGTCCTCTCATCCTAAATTTTGAGGTGAGCCTCAAATGCCCACATTTTCAAATTACTTTAAATATGATGCTCAATAGTAAATAGACCACAGTTGTTCTTCTCTAGTAAACAACAGACAATTTTCAGGGATTTTGTTGTTACTCCAGGTGCCTATAAAAATCTACATGGTCAAATAGTTTGTTGTAGTGATATCAGATCAGTAAGCTGAAGTAGTGAGTACAGAAGCTCCTGTTTCTGCACTGGGTGCACTTCAAAGCTCTGTTTTGTACTAGTCTGCTAAACCTAATGTCAAAAGGCCACTCATTAGTTCAGACCCAAATGCTTCCAGGTCATCAGGAATATTGTCAATGACTTCAGCAGCAAGAATGGGATTTGATTTAGTCCCCTTGTTTTCTGGTCACACCGATATGTATAACAAGGAGATGTACGTATCTTTCAAGCGTCATTTGTGACATTTATCCTTCTGAGAAACTACTGTACACAGAAGCAGAATGTTTGTTTGTACGCTATGATTTGATTTTCAAGATTCTCCTAAGAAGTGATCGAGTTTGTGACTCAGAGCCAAAACCAAGATATACAACACTCTTGAGAATTGCAGAGATAGGCTTTGTGCAATGATAACTATGCTGGAATTTGTAACCAGCCTTATTTAAGATGTTTTAAAAGTCACACTCATTTCTGACTAACCCTCAGGGAGATGGAATTTTGAAAAACAGAAAAACAAGAAGAAGCATCAGACAGCATGGGATATCAAGCATGCGTTATCAAATATGTCATATGTGTTTCTCTTCTCTTCTCTTTCTGAGTTTTTTGAAATAAAAATGCAGTGTTTTTCTGTCATTTTACTGTGAAATTCTTCCTTTTAGTCTATAGCAAATCTGAAGATGCTTTTCTGCAGTTTCCATATCCAGAGGCCAAATTCATGCCCGAAGCTATGCTCCAGCTAGAGACCCTAACTAATGACTTCTAAAAGGACAGAGATTCCCATTATACTTGACAGATTTAGGATCAGATTGCTCACAGTGGTACTACTGCATTGTGCCAATCTTCTGTCATCAAGAGATATTGTACTGTTGTGAAATCATTTGAATTTTCCAGCAAGTATTGAACTTAGCTATGGTTTGATTTTTTTATTCCTGTTCTGCTTTGGGAATAGCTAGAAATGCCCACTGAAGACATATTTGCAAAACAACAAACCATCTATCAAACAAAACTTGCTTGGGAGACAAGTGATTAAGCACCTCTTATCCATAAGACTTTATCTTATATTTTAAAGCGTCTACACTAATCCTAATAAGTATAGGAAACTTAATTTTCTACAGGAAGCTACAGTTTCTGTACTCTGGTTTTGCTCCTTTATAATTCTGTGCTTGGTCCTGCACAACTCTTGTTGCACGCTATTGTAAAGAAAATAGATTTCAGACTGAAAACCTAACAGGCTGGTTGGGCACATATTGTGTGATACACACTATGAAGCGCATAAAGCCTCAGAATATCCAAATTAGTATATTTTGTTGAAATTATGCCCTGCATGGCCAAGAGAACAATATTATTTTTGAAGTCTTCTTAAAAATATGGGCCTACATTGTGGAAAATAAAAAAAAGACTGTCAATTTAGAATTAATATTTGAGACATTTTAAAAGTGGTTTGCTAATCAGAAATTATTTATTACTTGTTCTCTGTCAGTGTGTCCATGATGGACATTAATATTATTTAACTAATTAGTAGAGGTACTCAAAATTATGAATGGCTTATAAAATGGAAAGTATGAATACTGCTGTCTTCCTAGAGGTTAAAATCCTAGTCGAAGAAATACAATAGGGAAGTAAATTGAAGCAGAGTGGGAACTAATGGCAAATAATATGAGTGGGTTTCTTGGTATTATTGGTGTATCTCAGTTACTTGTAAAAATTATGTGTGTAATAATTGGTTATTTAAAGATTGCAACCTATAACTTTCTCAGGCATTAGCAGCCAGAGGATTGAGATATATAACAGTAGGCATTCAGATGGACCTGAGACCTGCCCAGTGTGATCAACAGAAGGATGGACCTTAACTCCTGTGAGACCAAAGAGGCTTTGAGTATTCCATGCTGCCCAGTGCTGGACTAAGATGCATAGTCTGACATACAAGATAAAACAAAACAAAGTAGAATTGAAAAGAGAGAAGGTATGACAAATACAGACAATTTACCATCAATAATTCATCAGCTAGGGCAATATATAGGATGTTAGAAATACCATTCTCACTTGAAAATGGTTGAGATACATGATTTTAACTTGTGTAATTAATAAAATGGACTTCAAACTATCTATCTTTTTTTGCACACAGATTGTCCCTGAACATTTCATGCTTTTGTAGGAGGAAACTTCTCAACACAACTCATAGCATATGCTTTTAGCTCTAACAGAAGTCTGTGACAGACAGTTTTACAACTTGGTATTTTTCTTGCTCAATTTACATCCTGCAAAGTTTTTAAGAGTGTTTTTTTTTGTCTTATTCTGAAGGCCACACGGTAACAAAGCATCTAGATTTACAGGTATTAAAATTACTGCCTTTTTTTTCTATAACAAATATAATATAGGTGACATTTTATAAATATAATGAGATACTGTTTCACTGTAACATAGTGTCATGAAGCTGTGAGATTGATGAATAGAGAAAAGAATCAGCTTGTGCTCAATTAATTTCTCACATATTTTCTTATACTTTTTGTCTTCTGACCTTGATTGTATGTAAATCTACCTTAACATGAGGTATGTTCATGACCTGCTAATTTTTAGAATGACCTAAAACATAATGTATTTATTCAAAATCAAATATGCATAAAGGTCAGTTCTCCATTCACCCCAGTCTTGGTTGTATTCTTCTTCCAGTATCTAAAATCTTTCCACTTCAACACCTCACTGAGATTTTAATATGATTTTTTATTAAGGTTGTTTTTGGTTTTGGTTTTGGTTTTGGTTTTTTTTTTGACTTGTGGACAGAAGTTCAGCTGTGTCAGTAAGTCTCTCTCCAGCAGACTGTACACTATGAAGCAGCAGCATTTCTCCTTTCATCTCTTATGACACCTCCATTTTGGAACATGCACGATACCCAGATTGCTGACTGCAGTGTGGGTGTGGAGAACATCTGGTCAAGCAGCAACATCTTCTCTTTTTATGAAGAAGTCCTGGGAGCTAGACTTTTTCTTTCATTTCCTCCTCCCTCTAATCCCCCTGTTCTCTTTAAATTCCATAAGATTTTTATTGCCAGACCACTATATAATGTCTGACTAGTACACATCTCTGGATAAGAGCTTTGTAAAAGGAAACCTATCAGCTATCTACCCTTCCTCTATTACGTTTAACAAAATGTCTTAATTAGTAAAGGGAAGTGTTTGGTAACTGTTTCTCTAATACCATCAATATATGTCCTTTCATTATATATGTCTCTGGTAGCAAAGAAATGTCTCAATTCAGTTGACTTCCAACAAAGCATTAGTTATTTCTCCTTTGGTTTCCTAATTTTACCTCCTTTCAAATTCAGTTTGTTCCATCCCACTCAATTCAGATTGCCATCTTCAGACAAGCACAGCACAGGGTGGCATTTGTGAGGAATCCAGTGGAATTTTGTTCTTTGTAAGCCTGGACACATGGCATAAGAGTCTAAAGAGCTGGAAAACACCTGAAATGTTCATGTCTAGACCCAAATCAGAAGGAAGTCTGCATAAAATTTTCATTAAACTATGTTTTTACAGACAGTTGACAAATAATGCTGAGATCTTAATCTTTGCATTTGAGAAAGCAGTGATCTTACAAAGTGTCTTTTCAATTAAGTATTATATCAACTGACTTCATTGTAAATCTGAGTATTCCTCCTCTGAAAAACAAGAACATATTGAGGAAATTCGAATTCCTCTTTACTTCAGAAGTTTATTGTACATAAAATTTCAAGGTTGGCAAAAAAAAGAGCAGAGACACCAAAATTAAGGGATGCTTTGTAAATGAGGATTTAGCCCTCAGCCCAAGATGAGCTATGTATCTCTAGATCTCTGTGAAGGTTTTTTCATTTGGTTGTTTGGGAGATTTTTTTTTTCTGAAGAAGGAAAAGTGTTGTGAAGTTAACACAAGTTTTAAAATGGCATTATAAGGGAAGCTCACATTCTTGACAGTTATATTTTGGGTACTATAACCACATGTATTACAAGGAATTACACTATAAAGTTGGGGTTGCTCCATAAAGTGACCGTGAAGCTGAAAGTAGAGCTACTTCAACCACAACTCTATTTCCCATGTCTTGTCTCTGTAGCAAATACAGCCACCACAAAAACAAACCAAAAGGTATGAATTCAGCTAAGGCACTAGAGAAGAGAGCTGAATATGAAGGTGGGAGGATGAAGTAGAAGGGGAAATAAAATACATTCTTCTTCTGCTTCCGTAATATGGGAAGACATGGGATTCTCTGAAACACAGTGCCTCTCAGTTGTTTCTCTTCTGCTTTTTATTGTTTAGAACTGACTGTAGAGGTTCAGTACATGACTTTTGTCTCTCCCTCTCCTCCCAGTAAAACTGAATAAACAGGAAAAAAATGCAAAGCCTCTAGAATAAACAGTACATGTAAATGTGAAAATTCGGAATTGGTACAGCTTTAGAAACATTGCTACTTTGCATATTTAGTGCTTGGTCTTGTCCAAGTAGAACAGTTCCATCAATAATACTACAGTTTGGGATGTAAGTGTAATTGAGCTGTTAGCCATAGGTGCATGTTGAGGTTTTTAGTTTTGTTTTTTTTCTTCATAAATTTCTAATGTGGCTTTCCAGATACATTGGTGTCCATCTTGTGATTGCCAAGTACAGCTCTGAACCAAATTCTGTCATTCATATAACTGTATTTTTATGCAGTACCCATTGGTTAAGACAGTGCAGACTGCTATGTTTTTAGCAAAAGCTGTTAGACTGACCTGACCTTTGACACATCACTGGCTTTCTACTTGCAAAGGTGATCCAGCTATATCTTTATTGGTGTTAATTTTTCATTTACAGTGCTTTTGGTCAAAGTGCCTTGATGCTGCATTAATCTTGATTAAAGCTATTTAAAAATAAATACTAAGTTTAACAATTGTGTATTTAAAAAAGGGTGATTACTTCTATTTCGTGACATTGCAGATATCTTCTTGTATTAACAGGACTTCAAAATGGTGCACCATATCTTGTGTAACATTATAAAAGAAAGAAGAGAAAGGAAAAAAAAGTCTTTCTGATTGTGAGAATCAAAATTCAGCTTGATGAAAATGCTCTTGCCACAGTCTGAAATACAAGTTACACTGGTATTAGTGTGTGAGAGGTGTATAACTCTGCTGAAGGAAAAGCTTGTTCTCTTTTATTCCTTCAATCCCCTAATTCCCTTTGCCTCATTTTGCTTATTTTCTCACAGCATTTCTTGTGTATCTTCATTTCAGTTTTGAAATTAAAAAGCTATAAATGCTTACCTCAACTGAAAAGATACCTGCATACATACAGTGTGAAAGGAAGAAGGCCTCCTCTTTCTGCTAGACCTAATCTGATACATGCTGCCAGATAATCCCAAGGATTTTTGGCCTTCATCACATAGAAACAGTTATTAAAACCAAAATTTATGAAAAAGTAACAGCAAATTTTCCTGCAATAGTCTGGGGAAAAACCAAAATAAAGCAAAGCAAAGCAAACCAAAAGCAATCTGAAACAAAACCTCAAAAAACCCAACAAAAAACCCACATGCAGTATGCAGTGAAACGAAACATGCAGTATATTGGGCTGGAGCAATTCTCCCTTTGTAGATGGGCTCGTGCAGTCTGTAATCCAATCCTAGGCAACCTGCGACCTCTTTTGGTCAATTAACAAAATGATCACGAAGACAAAAGAAGACTGAAAAGCCTTGGTAGCCACCCATCGGCGAGTTAAGCAAGGCTGATTTATCTTCTAAATCATCTTTAATTTCCCAAGGAAAAGTGTCTACTCTTACACTATATTATCACAAATAAAACCAGATTTTTTTTTATCCTGCTATGTACGAGGTTCCTTTCAAGATGCTATTTGAAAAGTATAAGTACTGAATTAAGAATAGAGAAACTGAATAGGTGATTCTAATTATCTAAAAAATATGACTTGTAAAAAGTGCAGTTTTCAAGATTAACAGTATCATGGCCAGTACCTTGAGCAATAACATACATACTTCTCTCTTCCACTTGAATTTTGACACATTTGAACAGCTGATGAATTACTGGAAGACTAGCTTCAGTGTTAATGTTGAAGGGATTGAAAGTAGAACAGTAATCTGGCTCTTATCATTCCCATGGCAGAACATATTGTATAAGTATCAGTATATCAGTATCTGTGAGCATTTCTGGTTTTATTTTTCATGAGGAGCAAGCTTCTCTGACTGAAACACCATATATTTGTCTATATATACACCTCACAATCCTCTTCCTCATGAGAGTGCAGTAGAGCTTCAGAAGGAATGGTCACAAATTTTGGCATTGCCAATTCCGATTTTCTCAACCAAAGTTAAGCCAAGTTAACAAAATATGTTAGCAAAATATGCCTAGAAAAATGGGAACAGAATTTGCAGTGGTCTGAACACAAAATACATGCATTGTGCAAAATCCTTGTAGAACTACTATGTTGGGGGGTTTGGATTGTTTGGGGTTTTTTTCCTAGATTTGTGAGGACATTGCAATGGAAACCATTTTCTTATAGATGGAAGGAAAAGTTTTAAGAGTTCAGAGAGCACTTGAAAAAAAAAAAGTTAAGGGAGGCACATCCACGAAGATGGGGCTAGATACGGACCGAGTTCTGGCCCAGAGAGCAACAACTGGGCAAACGTGGGTGGGGTCCGTGAGTGTGTGGGTGTAGTCATACACATACGTTTCCCTCCAGCCTTCCTTGGAAACGCAGCTGTTATGTGAGCTGTAAGCCGGTCTCAAAGTACGGCCCGAACCCGCGGGCGGGCGAGCGTCTGCGAGCGCGAGCACATGCGCACCTTCTCCAGGGCCGGGGCTCTCAGCCCTAAAGTGGACAGGATTGTACCCAGGAGTCCAAAAAAGGGCACTCTCCGTGAGCTTCTCTCGCCTCTCTCGGTGCCAAGGAAACACACACGGACACAGGGACGCGCACACGCAGAGACCACTTTTTCTTGAAACTAGAGGCATACAACGTGGCCCTCTCGCCAGACCCATACCCATCACAGCTGATTTCTAAGAAGTGCCCATAAACCCCCGGCAGCGCCGCGTCCCCCACCCACTCCCCCCGTACTGCACCGCCCTCACAGCCCTGCGTTACCGAACCCTGGATCCGGCGAGAGCCGGCGCTCCCTACCGCGCTGCGCCGCGCGTTATCCATGGCGCGGGGCGGGCCGGCGACCGCGGCGCTATATAGGGCGGACGGACGGCACGGGGGACAGCTTGGTGCGGAGTGTAGAGCAGGGCAGCGCGGCTGGTAGGCGGCACGGGGAATAAAACGAAGGGAACCTCGCCTTTTATTTCCCCCATCTCTGTTTTTCCCTTTTCGGTATTTTCTCCTTCTTTTCTGAAACGTTTTTGGATTAAGTTTTCTTCAGACCGTCTGGGCTTTGCTTTTTTTTTTCCTTTCAACTTTTGCAAAGGGTTTTTTTTTCTTTTTTTTCTGAGTGTTGTGTATGGCAAAAACAAAGAAAAGTTACTGTCGAGCCAAGTAATTCAGGCGCTCTGCAGGGAGGAGGGGGGAGAAGAGGAGGAAAAAGTTGCCTTTGTTGCTAGCGGGCTTTTGGTGCCTTGATGTGACTGCAGGCAAGCGACTGCAAAGAGGGCCAGCGTGTGAGTGCCCGCAGCGTGGCTCATCGCCTCCTCACGCCGGCAGGCTTGCGAGCGACCGGCGGTTCCGCTCCCCGCAGCCCCCTCGGAGGCGGCTTGGGCTGCTCCGCTCCCTCCGCCCGCGGTGGCCTGTGAGCGCCCACGCGGCGCTCTGCCCGTCCCGCGCCCGGCCGGGGTGNGGAGCCGGGCTGCGGCTGCTGCCTTACCTGCGCCCTGCGCCCGGGGCAGCCCTGCGGCATCTACACGGAGCGCTGCGGCGCGGGGCTCAGCTGCCAGCCGCGGCGGGAAGAGGCGCGGCCGCTGCAGGCGCTGCTCGAGGGCCGCGGGCTCTGCACCAACGCTACGGCGGGCGGCAAACTGCGGGCCTTCCTCCTGCCGGGACCGCATGCTGCAGGTAAGGGGCTGCGGCCGGCGTGGGAGGCGAAGGGGTGGCTTTCCTGAGCGCCTCTTAGCTGCTTTCTTGTTGGTTTTTTTTTGGGTTTTTTTTGTGTCGCTTTCTTCCCTTTTAAGTTACAAAGGGAGCAGCACGAGCAGGGAGGCGTGGGCGAGCTCGCGGCAGAGCTCTGTCTCCGGAAACGGCTCTCGCTCGCTGTCCGCCTGCTGCCGGCCCGTGGGCGGGGGGCTCTGCCGGCAGCCACGTAGCCGAGCCTGGGATCGTTTTGAAGGAGGTGTGCTTCGGCTGAAGGAAAGGACAATTTACCTCTTCCACCTTATTTATGTATATACTGGTTTTCTTCAACACCAATGCTGAGAAGTAGCGCCTCGCAAAAGAGGCAGAGTTTCTTTTTTTTTTAAAAAAAAAAGGGGACTGGGGGAGGGATAGCATGTGCCCTCTGCGGGTGCATGGGACAGCTAGGCTACAGAGCCTGAATGGAGAGAGAGAGAGGGTGAAATCTTCGCCGTTTGTCCCTGGTGTACCTGGAGAGAGAGTGAGCAAAAAACTCGAGGGTGGGCTCTAACTCCTGCACAGCAGCGTGGGTAAGTCAGGGAAGTCTAAACACAGAGAGAAAAAGAAAAAAACAAACCAAACCAACCAAAAAAAAGAACCGAACCAAAAAAACCCCAAACAAACAAAACACAAATTTAAATATCTGTTTGCCCTGGAAAGGTGGTTATTCAGAACAAAGCGTTTGCACAACAGTGTTTGAGAGGACGTTGTTTTTTGTCTGCACTGCGAATAAATCTTTGGTCAAAGGAATATTTCGTGTACCTGTTCCATGTTTTGTAAGTGAGATGTTCATAGAACGGGTTTTGTTCAAAAAGGAAGGGACAGTTGGAAAAAGTTCTGTTAGCATACACGTGCTGGAACTTAAGGCAGGGAAACTTGAGATTCAGATCGAAAGAGCCCAGTCCTTCTATGCAAGCATTTAATTAAACTGTTTACTAACCAACAGTAAGTAGGTTAACATTTATTTAATAGAAAAGTGTGTCAAAAGGCTTTCCACTGTTTGTGTTTTTAAAAAACCAGAAGATTTTCTGCTAGGTTGTAGGGGCTCTGTGAGTAGCCATTCCTTAGCTGAGAAAGTGGCACCAGTGCTCCAGTTAAATGCGTGTTAGAAGAAAAGGAGATGCCTTATTATGATTATTTATGTGCTGCTTCCAAGCTGTGACAATTTGAATGAGAGTTTGAGGTATTAACTGAAGTTTTTAATCTCCTTGGAACATTGAGCAGCTTCCTTCATTTACATGAGCTTGGTTCATCCTATTCATCCTCAGAGTAACACTGGAAACAAGAGGCATCTCCTCAGTACTTAGGAGTTGGTGGCATTTAATCTAGGTGTAGTGCTTTGAACAGTGACTGTTAGAGAAGGAGGAAGGGAAAGACAAGAGTTGTACTTAGCTGAAAATCTTTCCATTTTCAGCTGAATTCTTATTTCTGCATTCTTGGCTGAGGGAGAACTCTGATTTTGAAATCGGTAGGAACTTTTGATCCCTTAAAAAAAGCATAGTAGGACCCTTAGAGTTCACATCCAAGGAGTGAAGGTTGCAAACCTGGTGTGCAAGAAGGAAGAAGTACCCAGAACCTATATGACACATAGTGCCCACCTCCTCATGAGGACCACTCCACTTTCAGCTCTAAAGACACCAATCCCTGGTATACACCCTCTCTGAGCAGTATCACATCATCTCCTTTACACACAGCTAGGTCCTGCGTCATGTGCTATACCTGTTGGTCATTCCTAGTTCACAGAAATTGCTACAAGTTGGTATAGGGTAGTGTATATTACAGTAGCATTGTAACAGAAACTATAGTAGGCCACTGACTTTCCAGTTGTTCTTTTGGGGCACAAAAGTATTAAATAGTAGTGTGCATTTGCAACTCTTTTGATCTCTTTTAAAAAGAGAGTGGGTAACTCTCATGGCAGTTCTGTTTCTCTTATGAGGATATAAAGCTAGCATGGCACCAAGTTTTGTGAAACTGAGTTAATCAAATATGCTTTACAGTTTAAAATGTGGCAATATGACCATTTTAATCAGAAGTGTAAGAAGTGCTATTGAACTATGATGGCCTATCTAAACTGAAATGACCAGACATGGTCAGGGATACTCAATGCATGTTAAGAATATTTTCTACTTATTTTTTGGTAGAAGAGAAAAACAAAGGAACTGGACTGATTGCAGAAAACCTATATTCAGGTTTATAACATTTTAGTGACTAATTTCTTGCAAATTTCATTGAGAATATGGGAAAGAAATAAAACTGTTTCAAAACAGGATATTAAACTACCAAAAATACGTTCAAATACTGCTGAGAGTGTGAGTTAAACCCACAAAAGTCAGGAAATTTGGACTTAGGACTTAAACTTCCTTAATCCATTTGCACTGTGATTTGGATTTTACTGGTCAATTAAGTCCATTGCCAGCAGTGGCTGCACTAAAACCACCAGTACCAAAATGTTAACTGAGAACCCTCTTCCTCTTATGTGCCTTTCCCCATTCCTGTGTATTGGCAGTGCCACTGTACTCCCTGTGTTGAAATATTCAGTGTCAGTGAACTATGTGAACATGGACTTTTAGCACTGAATTTCTCAGCTTTTGTGATTTTTTTTTTTTTAGTGAGTCATCAAGTATAATTTTAATATTGGATGTTATCATTGTGCACTCTCAGTAGGATTTCCTTAAAAAAAAAAGGAAGAAAAAAGAAGAAGGTGATCAGCAGCTAAGACAAGAACTAGTGGGACTTAGCTATTACTTAGCTGTTAGGAATACCTTAACTGGAAAAATTCGCTGGAGGAAATGTGAGTGGTTACAGTTGCACTGCAGGAGTCTCCTAACAGAGAGAAATGCAGCATAAATGAGTAGCTTAGAAGGTACAGGAACACTGAAGTTATGGAGTATGTTAGAAAAATGTGCTTCTCCTGACTTTCTTTGGATGGTAGTTTAAAGAGAAAATATTTTTGAAGCTCAAGATGAAAACAGTGTTTGTCCTTGGAACGATTACAGAATGAATGGCGTTTTTTGACCATTAACTTTAAAATGTATTTTGTACAACAATGAATTTTTTTTTATTTTAATAGCAGAGAAATGAAAGTGTGCTGTTCTTTTTCTTTCCTGTTCTGTGTGTTGAATAAAGTTAAGGAAAAAAGAGAAATGGCTAATTAGAACCAGGAAACTCAGCTGGCTAGAGTTGATAGTATTAATGTCTCTTAAAAAAAAAAAATCACGGCCTTGGGACAGGCAGAACCACACCGCAGCCCTTAAGTGCCCGAAGCCGGCCGCGTTTATCAGGGGTTGATGAAGTCAGCAGTGGCGGAGGGCAGGGATCCGCGCCACGGCGCCGGTGGGGCTGCGGCGGGCTGCGCTCCTGCGGTGCAGGCCTGCCCCCTGCCGCCGGCGGGCGACACTGCAGCAGGCAGCCAGGGGCGAGTGGCCGGCGCGGCCGTGGTTCCCGAGGCAGTTGCCATGACTGGTTTCCAGGTCTTGGGTACAGCCTGCACAGGTGGTACAGTTGGGCACTTTGCGAGGCCATGCTGAGCGTAGGAATGCTTGAGTTACAAAACATCGCTTGGCAACAAAGGTGCTGACGTGGAGTGCTACATCGTTCATCTTTTTGTATATTGCTATTTTGTAAAAAGCAAAATTAAACACATAGACTAATCTAGTGGGTTGTTGATTGAGGGGCGACCTCGTGGTCTACAGCTTCCTTACAAAAGGAAGCAGAATGGCCAGCACTAATCTCTTCTTGCTTGTGACCAGTGATAGATCTGAGGGAATGGCATGAAGCTGTGTCAGGGGAAGTAGAAGTTAGAAATTAAGAAAAGGCTCTTCACTCAGAGAGTGGGTGGGCTCCCCAGAGAAGTGTTCGCAGCAGCAAGACTGACAGTGTTCTGAAGTGTTTGGACAATACTGTCAGGCACATGGTTTAATTCTTGGTGCTGTCCTGTGCGGGGCCAAGAGTTGGACTTCATGAGCCTTGTGGGTCTCTTCCAACTCAGGATATTCTATGATTCTATGTTTTTATGCCCTTGCAGATACAGCTGGCAGCCAAGTAACATTGTTTCTTCTGCATTTGTTCTTTTTGAAGGAAATTTAAGTGATTCAGAAGAAGACAGGAGTACCAGCAGTGTAGAAAATCAGGCCATTCCAAATTCTCATAGAGTGCCAGATTCCAAATTGCATCCACCACACATCAAAATAGATATCATCAGGAAAGTGCAAGCCAAAGATACACAACGCTATAAAGTGGAGTATGATTCACAGAGTACAGATACATTGAATTTCTCCTCTGAATCCAAACAAGAGACTGAATATGTAAGTATTTTTGTAAATAGGAAGGTATTTGCCAGCACGTGAATGTGTATGTTTATGTGTATAGATATATGCTTGTTGTGCATATGACAAGATAAATAATTATACTAAATAGCTAAAGAGTGGTAATTGTTGCAGCCTTTTAGGGCATTCTGGCAGTTTAACTGGTGAATCTATTGCCTCTGCAAATGCACACACAATCAGCAGACCAAGAAGATTGTGTTCTGGAAACACGTAGGACTAAAGTAATGATGTTTACATCAATAGAAGCATGACTTTCACTAAAGTTTCTCAGAAGTAGTTCTTGTTCCCCTCTGTAATTGTCACACACTTGTGTGAGGGGACTTGGGACAGGTTTAACAGTGTCATTAAACTTGGTTGCAAACAGTGTAATTGAAGTTGCAATAATGGAAAAAAGATGTTTCACGTTGAGTGTAGTGGCACTGTGTTCATACACTGCTTGGTGCAAATCAAGGGACATAAACTTAGGCTGAGCTGAAGATTAGGATCTTGGCTAGTCAGTCACTGTATGACATGCTGAGCACCACCTCCACTTGCAGTTGCTGTTTGGTGCTACTGCCTAAATGCAAAGTCTCATGGTCACATGAGCTGCCACTGCTTCCTAGTGACTGCACCCAGTGAATTTGCAGGGCAGTCGAAGTGTGGTGTATCTGAGAACAAGAATAATTCTCTTCCTGGACATCCAGCTGATAATCTGTGCCTTAGGCCAGATGGCCTGAAAAATGCATCTGCATATACTTTGGCATTTCATCAGAACAGGCATGGTGAAAGCAGACATGGCTTCTCATCTTCAAAAGAAGGTTTTGAAACTCGTATGAGGTGAAAACCTCTGCCGGAAGAGAGTGTGGCTTCCAAGAGAAGCTTAATTTTTAGTTTGTCACTGATGTCCAGCCATCTAGTAATATCACTTCAGTATCTGCCTTCCAGTGTGTCCTCTTCCCAAAAATGTGAAGTAAAAGTGCCAACACTAAAAGAATGAAGGTTGGTCGCTCTGAGGAAATGAATTCTTAACTAGGATGAGTAGTGATAGTTGAGTCCATGAACAAAGGTTTACCAAGGCTGCTGATGTCTTTAGAACCTGAAATAAGTCCATCAGGAACAGGTGCCTTTGTCAGCAAATGCTCTTCTAGCTATGTTTGTATGTTAGCTTTTGATACAGGTCTGGCTGACTTTGGAAGCTTGCTTCAAAATAAAAATTTTTAAAAAGCTGTTGATGTTTTCATAGGCCTAATTTGGGACCAAATCTCGGAAGTCTGTCACTTGCAGTCAGTATGTTTGAGCAGTAAGAGAAGCCATTTAGAGCTTGTGAGATCAATACAGAAAGAAAACAAGGCAACAAGGAAGGTCTTTACTGACCAAGAAACTCCATTTTAATCTCCAGTAGTACTATGGAGATTGTATGCTTTCAGACACTAACATAAAACGTACTTTACATGAGCAAACTATTAATATTACCACTTGAAAGTATACATGTCATTACTTCACTAATTAAAACCAGCACCGAATGAGTCTTTGTGTCAGTGCAGCAACTTAAATATTTTTAAACCATGAAACCATGCAAATAAGTTTTTTCATGTCTTTGCTGAAGAAGTGGGCTGGTGGACCAAGTCAGTGATAGACCCAGATAGGAGTGTAGCTAAGCACAGAGTTTTTAGGCTGCGACTTGTATCCTGATCCCACTGCTGACACTGACTGCCTTCTTGGCCTCTGGCAAAATGTGAACTCCTCTGCTCTTGATTTTCTAACTGCAAAGTGGGGCTCATAATGCTTTGCTCCCTACCCTGAAGGGCTGCTGTGAGAGATAATTAGTTGGTGTTTGAGACATGCTCTTGTAAATGCTTCTGGAAGCTCTTTTTGGCTCATTGTCCTAGAGCTAATCCTCACTACATTGTTGTCAGCCTTTTGCAGATTAAGAAAGTGAGGAAAAAAGTGACATACTTATCTAATGAGACTGTTGTGTGCAACTGGTCCTCTGTATGACGGCATCTATTTGATTCAGTTGAAATTGGGACTTGTTGTCCAAAGTTGATGTATTTTATATATACATTACACCAAACCACTTGTTTTCAACTGAATCAATTTCATTTTAGCTTTCAAATCCAACAGAATCACAAAAATCAAATGT
The DNA here is from genome assembly GCA_013397725.1 of Rhagologus leucostigma. Taxonomy (NCBI): domain Eukaryota; kingdom Metazoa; phylum Chordata; class Aves; order Passeriformes; genus Rhagologus; species Rhagologus leucostigma. The sequence continues at coordinate 101,702 of VZTD01005515.1, read as the reverse complement.
CATTGGGGAAGGCATATCTAGTAGTGTATTTCTTCTTTTCCCACTTGGTGCAAGGCCGGCTTTTCCAAACTTAAGTTATGTTAAATGTGACTGATTTACATACTGGTTAAGGCTTCCCAAAGGTATATGTGACTGTGATTTCAACTGGAAATGCCAGTGTGTGCCTCAGCATAGTGTAGGGCCTTTAATGTTTAGAAATCAGTTCATCTTGAATAGACCAGAAAATCAGAATTTTTTTTTTTTGTGAATGGTCTGCCTTTTGATATATTCAGCCATCTGTTTAATGGATTTGTTTGGGTTTGTGCTTTTTTACCCTTTGAAGACTTATTAACTCTTGAGTGAAAGATGGAATTTGGGAGTGAAGTTTCATCTGTGCTTTCTAAAACATGCTTGTTAACAGGGTCCATGTCGTAGAGAAATGGAAGACACTTTAAACCACCTAAAGATCCTGAATGTCTTGAGTCCCAGGGGCTTTCATATTCCAAATTGTGACAAAAAGGGATTCTACAAGAAAAAACAAGTAAGTACAGAGTTTTGATCATTGCAATGAATGCATTTTGCCTTTTCTGCATCTTTGTTGAAGGATCTTGCCAGCAAGGTACATTATATATCATTTTGCAGAGGAACTAGTTTATTTCCAGTTTTAGGACCCGTTCTGATAGTGCTGAACCTTGTCAAGTGGGGATAGTATTTTTGTTTTCTGTTGATCATGACAACAGATTCATTTGAGAAACTTCATACCTAATCACACATGGGTTGACTGGTGTCCTATATACTAATGCCCTTTGATTTAAAAAAAGCAGTGCTTCTGCAATAACCGACAGAGCTAATGTTGCAGTCACCATATGACTGCAATAGATCAATGCTTTGAATTGTAAATAGCTGCTTGAGAGTTCCTAGAAGAACTACACTGGATCATATTACATAAAGCAACTTGAGAAAGGTATGTATCTGTCCTTTATGTGCTACACAGATCGCTTCCAAAATCCAAGTCATGTTATCGTGAAAGTGATACTTTTAGTAGTTACTCTGCAGCAAGGATGGCTTCTCAGCCCTTCCTGGTTCTGGGGTTGTGACCTTTCTTGACAAATGCCGACCGAAACTGTGAGTATTTATGCTTTAGTTGTGTTGGATTGAGCTACAGCCGGATTCTCCATTCAGTGCTGCCATTGAAGCTCGTTCAGAACTTGGGGAAGTGCAAGATGTGCCAGGTTCGTTGTTTAGCGTGCATATCCCATCTAATTTCAGTGTTTAGTTAGTGGCCTGCCTCCAAATATATATTTCTTGGTGTAATTCCAAAATTTCCTGAATTCACAGGTTTCTTTAAAACTTTTCTCGAGGAAAGATTTTGTTTGTGGACCATCATGTCTTTCCCTTTGGGTTTACACGAACCAGCCTATGTATCTCTGGTAACCAAAGGACTGGTTGACTCTCTGTTGCTAGCTAATGCAGTTCATTGGTTGGAAGTGAGAGGCCAACCTCTGACCAGACAACATTATTTTAGGAATGGTATCTCTACATTTTTTGGCTTCCAGCTTTCTTAGAAACAGTCTTTCCCTTTCTGGTATTCCCTGGAGCTCTGCAATAAGCTGTCAGTGTCAGGTGAGGCATTTGTAACAGGGGTGAGATTTCCAGCCTTCCTTTGGGCCATCAGTCCAACACTGACAGTGCTGTTTGACCTTTGGTACATGGTGCTTAGCTTGTCTATGCTTCCCTGCTTTTCCTGAGCAGGTGGTGGCAACTCCCAAGCAGGAGAAGTTTCTTTTTGTTGCCTGGAGCTTTGACAAGCCTGTGTCAGCCATGTTGTGCTGCGTGTAAAATAGCAGAGAGCAATGCTTGCATCTCAGTCTGCTTGTTTTCAGAAAATGCATCTGACTGCTATGCAGAGTGAGGCTAGGACTGTTTTTTGTGCCTGTGCCATAAAAGTGTTTTCTTAGCTGCTCTATAACAGCACATCATTTGACTGCATTCAAGGCACTCAAGTGTGCCGTAGCCCTTTTCCTTCTCTATGTATTATAGAAGACTGCAGATTGGTATTTACTTTGTTCAGTAGATCTGCCTTTCATCTCTCTTCAGACTCTGACGTTTTTGCTTTGTCTGCAAAAATATGGTGGTTTGCAAGTAATCTCTGGCATTGTGTGTAGTAAATCAGATCCGCAGTAAGCACGTATTAAAGCGGCTTACTTGAAAGGAGGTCTGTACTTTGAAGTGCAGTCATAGTTCTATGACCAAGGCAAAAAAAAGGAAATACAAAGGCAAAAAAATAGCAAAGACAGATAATAATCTTACCTAGTCTTTGTTCCTAGAAGCTGATTTACAAGAATAAGGTGTTGGTACAAAGCAAATACACACTTTTGGCCTCTGTGTTTTGTCTGTGCTGCCTGGAGACTTTTAAAACTTCTTTAGGAAAAGTTCCTGCACTATGTGCAACAGCCCATCCGGTCAGCATGCATAGAGAATGAAGGGACGCTTTCGTACCTAGCCAGCCTTGTCAAGCACTGTGCCAATTTACACAGGTCGGGTAGTTTCAATGGTAGTTTGAGATGACTAAGGGTCTAGCAGGAGATGCCCACAAATGGAGCCCACATGACTAAACACTCTACATGAAATTCACTTGGGTTGCTGTTTTAATCAACCCTGGGAACAAGACTTCAGAGATGGGACTTACAGAGGCAGCCTGCTGCTCTCACCAACAAAATACAAACCAAAAATAATAGTTACCCTCATAGAATTAACTCCTAGGAAAAAAACATTGGTTTGGGAAGTTAGTGAGTCCTGTCCAGATCAGATTTTACTCTCCGCAAGGAATTGTGACAACTGTGTTTGTTTGGGTTTTTTTTTGAAGCATCAACATGTAGGTCTGATATTTTAGATACTGTGAATGAATGTCTAATCTCATTAACAGACTGCTATGCTGTTTTATTAATTCCCTTCATGCTATTATTAGCCATGTTCAATCTGTAATTGAATTATATTCTATTGTCACAAAATTCAGAATAATAGATGGGGAAGTAGACAGTAAATCCATTAAAAAATGAATGCAAGCTAGGCATTTTGAATTCTGGAAACAGTTGCCAAAACCACTGTCTAGGATGAGAATGTAGTGGTTTGGGATGGTAGGAATCTGGTAAGTTATGATCACCCTGGCACCATTAAAACTCACTCAGGAGGCACTCATATTCTGCCTTCCTGGTCATCTGCTCTTCCAGTCAAGTTAAAAGCACTTATTTTTCATGACATTTGTGGATATCTAGACACTGACTTTTCAGGAACAACCATGGAGAAAAATTTGCATATGTGAAACACTTCTAAGAACATAAATTTATCTGTGAGGGTATAACATGAAAAATATTTCACACCTTGTGTTTATATATAAACTTTAAAATCAGACCTATTAAAATTTATAATTCTTTGTCTTAATAAATCACACATGTAAGGTTGTACTATTCAACTGTGATATATAAGTATATTTATGCGTAATTAGTTGATACAGGCACATTCCTACCTCAAGCATGGGAAAAAAGGTTTTGATGAAATTAGAATTATTATATGGGGCAATTACTAGAATTGTCTCTTGTTTGTATACTGGAGCCAGATACTCACCTAAGTATGAGCTGGCATCGTTCCACTGAAAACAGAGCTGCACTTGCCAGGAGCCAAAATGGCCTGAGGTATATGTCAGTGTTGTCTGCAGTCTGTTCCTGAAGACCATGGTTGTAGCTCCATGGAGCCCTCTGGACTGACCAGGAATTCAGTGGGATACCATATGCTTTGCTGTGCCTCACAAATGCCTCTGTGGCATTTCTTTGTGGAAGGGATAAGGGGCAGGTGGCATGGAAGCTGGCAGCTGGTGTTTCTATCAGAAGTAATTACTGTTTCCACTGCTTGGGCAGTTTTCCAACTTTTTAAACTTAGGAAGTCATACAAAATAGCTGGCCAGAGCCTAGAAATGTATGTGGAATACAAAATTCATAAGAGCAGATATTTTATATATATGTTTTTCCATATGACCTGTCTACCACTTCTGTAGGGAATGCATGCTGGCTGTTTCAGGATAAAAGCATTGCTTTTCAATCAGAGGTGCTTTACTATTGACAGCATGGCTGAGTGGGTAGAAAAAAATCACAGTTTGGAAAAGATAAATTGTTTTCTCATAGAGTGTTATTTCAGCTGTAGAATGATCTAAGGATTTCGCTTTTCAAATGGATTGTCTAGAAGAAGTAAAAAAAAATATACAAGTGGTAGAAAAGGTGTTTCTGCAGTATAACTTCATGCGAAAATTGGTTGTGCAACTGTTAAAAGCAATCAAACCCTCCAACAACATGAGAACTTTAATTGATCATTTGTTTTGAGAGTGATGCAAGCCTATGAATCAGCGAGAGTTGTGTAACATACTTCATATAGTACTTCTAAAAGGGGAGGCTATGTTACTATTATTAGCAGAAATGTAGTTTCATTGCCAGAGCACCAGGCTGGCAGCCAGAAACCCTATGCTCTTTGGGCTCCATCTGTGGCTACTTTGTTGGGAAAAACAGCTCTGGAAGTGCTGCCTCAGTTTCCTTCTTTGTAAAATTAAATTGTGCAAAGGCTGTTGTTTATTAATTCCTTTGTTTTGAGCATGAAGAATCTAAGTCATTAAATGTTTGTAAAGCTAGAGTCCAGTCCATTCACCACCAAAACTGATGAAAAATTTCCCTTGACATCAGTGGATGTTGAGCAGTCATCCATGGAAATCCTGGAGAATACATGTAAGTTCTAGTCAGGCTTTTGAGACAATAAATATAAATTGTAGGACTTACGTTTAAAGATTTAGTAACAGATAAGAACTGAAATGCAGGTAATCATTTAGTTTAGCGCATTATTAATGGAGCTGTTCTCTCAGTAGGTTTGAACTTCTTCACCCTCTTCTAAAACTAAGCTGATATGTATGTTAAGCTGGATCTTGTCATCCTGCTGCTGTCTATTTTCATAGGGCTAATGCAGAAGGACTGCAGATTTGTAGAAGAGAAGGCATTGCATTATTTCTGCATTGGGCTTTTTACTCAATAATATATCGGAAGGGTGGATTAATTTGCAGTTATGCTGAATAACATTACTTAATTTACTGTAAAATAAAATAAACAAGATGAAGACTTGTTTGAAAAAATTGTATCTAATGTGTGACCTGCTTCCATCTCTCTTTCTCAAGGTCTTAGTGAAGACTGTCTACCCTACTCCGTGCTGCCACAAATTAGTTGGCTCATGGGCCAGTGTGCTGGTGCCAGGCTGTCCCAGAGTGATCTGTATTGCCAGTTCTGTCCAAAATAGCACCCGAGATACTAAACTAGGCATGGAAAGGATCAGTCACTTTGAGCAGCATGTGAAGCCCAGCACTTGCTTCATGTTTTCTTGTGTCTCTGCACACGGAAAAGACACTTACATGAGCCACTGCCATAGTCTCCTGAGACATTGGGCCGTGCCTATGAGACTCTGGAGAACAAGAAGTTGAGGGGTAGTGGTAAAGTTTACCTGATTTTACCAGCCTGAACCTCTGAAAAACTTGAATTACTCTGAACGTGATCTCAGAGGCAACACTTGCTCTGCTTGAGTGATAGACTTGACAGTGCTGAGGGCCATAAGTAGCACCAGTCTAGCCAATCTTCCTTCATATTGGCAATGCAACAGATGAAACCTCAGGAAACTGGGTATACTTGTGTCACTGCCTCTTTTATCAGTATGTCCCGAGTAAACAGCCACCTTTGTTTGCATTTGAAGCGAATCCTGTATCACCAAATCTCAAAATACGAGCTGACAGGGAGGCTATGTCTTGACAGTAAGGCTGACCATTGCAAACCTAGTAAGATTCCGGAGATGTCTTATGAGTGGGTAAAAACCTTGAGAGGTCACAGAGGTTCATGGTGTGCAACTGTGTCCAGGATTGCATACTGAATGCAGCCTGCAGCATGTTATCTCCTTTAGTCTTTTTGCCATTCTTGGTTCCTTGGGAGGAGCATTACTTACTTAGTATGTAGTAGACATATTTACTGCATTACTGCCTCTGAAGAGGTTCAGTGTTATTGCCTGTGATAGTTTCAGGTTGGTCAGCATTGTTGGCAAATTCCAGCAGTTAACTTAAAGATAACATGTTATAGACTAGTAGATACACAAACTTTTTTATAGGAAAATGTACATGTAAAGTTCTAGTCCACCTAGCAGTTTTTTCAATGATAACTACACTACAGAAGGATTATGTATCTGTTAATAAATGTCAGCTACACTGTTGAATTTCCTCCAGTAAACAGATGCAAACCAAGTGTGTTTATTTCTGCAATGGTTGTCTTTGCTAGACCTGTGCTTTAGTGTAGAACATATCTGCTAATTTTTTTTTCTAAAGATGGGTCCCAATCACTAGCCTATGCTGTTGTATGGCATTCAAAGCTGGTAGGTGTGCTGCCAAATAAAATAGGGAGCACTTCATAAGCCTATTTTCTGGTAGTTCTCAGTGCAGTTTTATTATAGAGTAGTTAGACCCAGAGGGATTGATGGGCAGAGTAGGTAAGTTTTTATTGAAATACTGTTTAGTGGTAACAAATATTCTGTTAGATTCTGACAGATATGGTCAGGATATTGAAGTGCAGCTATCAAATGAGCAGGAATCCCTGCTGTCTAACACTACAAGTGGAGAAAACAAAAATCATGCTAACTGGGTCTTTCATTCTGTTTCAGTGTCGCCCATCCAAAGGCCGAAAAAGAGGTTATTGCTGGTGCGTGGATAAATATGGACAGCCACTTCCTGGGTATGATGGGAAGGGAAAAGGAGATGTCCACTGCTATAACTTGGAAAGCAAATAAGGGCTGGGTGCCAGCTCTTCTGGCATCTGTGCGTGGCCACTGGACCTCACAGAGACCTTGGAGGGGCTGGGCAAACACTGTGGACTGCACTGTGTGTGGAGTAACAAGCTCTGCCTCCTGCAGCAGATGGGGAGTTGCAGCCTCTGGGGATGCTGCTGCAGCTGCACCCTGCCGCCACGCATCAAGCTTCCTATGGGATGTGTAGGGAGCTCTGAATTCCCATGTAAACCTGCACTATTGATACCCAGAGAGAGGAAAACAAAAGGCACTTCAGAATGGATTCAGGGAGTCTCCACTGACTTTTTATGGTCAGAATGGCCTGTGACCAATTTGATCCCAAAAGATACTGGGTTTTTTATTTTAAAGAATTTATAGATGTTAACCTCGTAAAAGTATTGAAAAGAAAAACAAATCCGAACAAATCCACAAGGATTTAAAGGTAAAGCTTTTTTTACAGGTCTGATGGGAAACTTGTTTTCAGGGGTAAAAAGTTTTATAAAAATCTCAAAGAACTTTTTAAAGAAATGTATTTCTAAAATAAAGACATGGCTATTTTTTTCTGTAAAATATATTATGAGTATTCTGTTAGTCTTTATTTAATATAATTGTTTTTTAATAAACTTTATTTAAGTGTAACATGTGAATACCAAATATTACACAGTAATTCTAGTGTATACATCTGTATGCAAAAAGAAAGTAAGAGTATGGAATGATTTACAAATATATATGTCTGTATGCATACACACTGACCTGTTCTAGGTAAGAGAAATGAATTTGGGAAGCAAAGGAAGTGTTTCCAGAAGGGATTGAGTTCTGTTATTTGATGTAACTACAAATACTAAGATAATATTTTTTAAATTATTTTATTGATAATTCTAATGTATCCATCACTGAATTATGCCACTGGAAAGGATAACAGTCGCACTGAAGCTCTTGGTAAAGCTTTCTTCTGTCTGTCCTTTGCTTCAGTTCATGCAACAGGGCTTACATTTCCTCCATTTACTGCTCACACTAATACAGAATATTCATGGACAAAAAATTGCCATTACAGTACTACCCTTTGTATTTGCTTATTTATTTTGAAAAGGTGTATCTATTCTGTATTGTCTTGGTACAGTCTACTAAAGCACATACTCTCTGTGAGGAACTCCTTTTGAAAACAACGTCGACAAGATGGGGGGATTGTGGACCCTGGGTGTTGAGACCCACGCGTTTCATTTATGCTACACACAATTGTTGCTTGCTTTGGCTATGGTAGAAATCATTTACCTGCATCTAAGCATAGAATAAGAACCATTGGGTTAAAATAGTTAAACTCACTGTCTGCCATGGTGTTATATGTCTTTTTAATTGGAAGAGAAGTGATTTGGTTTTGTTGTGGTATGTGATGCTTTCACATAAGGAAGGCTTTGGCAGCATTTTTTTTTTGAGGCTGATGCTTTGATGTACTTTGTGAGAAATTCTGTGTGACAATGAAATCTGGATAAGGAAAGGTGGCCTGTGAAATGTATCATCTCTCTGGAAAATAATGCCATATTTTGTATATGTATTTATTTATATATTTTATATAAATATCTTATATATTTATATAAATATATATTCTTATGTGTGTCACTATAAATGTTTGGTGTCACTGTAGAAAAAAGAAGCCATCAACACTGTAATTTCTTGTTGGGTTGGGAACTCCATGAAGACTAAGGATGGTGGGGCTTTCAGCCACTAGGGCTGGGGGTTGTGTTGATGGAGGAGAGACTGTGGTGCTGAGAAGCCTGTTCCTCTCCTACTGCATGAATTATAACCATCCTTGTTCCTGCCAGCAATGGCAAATATCTAGAAACTCTGACATGGAAAGATTTGGATATGCAGGTTGCCAGGAACAAGGCAGCCTGTCACCATAAATCAAATGTTTAAAGCCTTACTCTGAAATGTATTAGCTGAACAGCACTATGTGTGTGCTGCACATCTTTCCAATTTCTGTCTAATTAAATGAGTTCATATCATGATTAAAACTGAAATTTTATAATCTCATGGTAAAAAAAAAATTGTACTTGAAGTGATGCTTATTCCAGGCTAATACAGATTTCCTGACACATGGTTACAGAAAGCTTTGTGAGGTGAAGATTTATTGCAATATTTTTATTGCTAAAGCAAATCTAATGCCTGTAAAGATTTGTTGGCAAAATACTAAATGCTGGGCTTTTTTTTTTTTTTTTCTGAGTTGTAACCTAGTTATTTTCAAATAATTTCACAGAGAGAAGAAAGTTATAATATACACCAATATTTGGGCACATATTCATAGATAAGAAAATAAGGATTGGATTCATTAAAGTGAGTTATTATTTTGCCTCCTTTTTTTTTTTATTAACTATCTGGTGAGTGGTCTGCAAACAAAACTCAGTTTCTTGCCAAAAGTGATAGATAGCTGCTTTGCAAGACACATTTTGCAAGTGTGTAAGATGTTTTAACAGCCTGTGACAGGCTTTATGATTCACGTATTTTGTCAAGTATTTAAACTTTTTAATGTTTTTTCCTATCGTTAAAAACAATTAAATATAAAAGAAGCTGGCTAGTAGAGGTCTTTAAGTCATATATTTTATGGAAAAACCCCCAAACACCTACATCTCAAGGAGCTAAACCTGATTCAAGCATGCAGTCTGTCACATGAGTATTTAAGAAATGGCATTCAGCTCCTTTGGTAGTTCTAATGGTCTTTAGTTATGTACAGAGAAAACATACAGCCATAAGGGATAAAAAAAAAGATGTGTGTAAGTCAGTTTTGTTATTTTGCTTCCAACAGACATGCTCAAAACAGAAATTGTGTTTAAAAATAGCCCCCATAAATAAAGTCTCACCTGTAATTTAACACTTCATCCTTTTCAGAAACTGCCTTTTAAATATTTTTTACAAGCACAGTTGCTTGCACTATTGGGTACTTGCCATTGGTAATCTGATGTCCCTGTCAGTTGACATTGGTATGAAATGCAAAATAACATTATTACTCCTCTCCAAAAATATAACTTTTTTAAAATGAAAGGATCAGTGGTGGCTTTTTCCTTTTTTTTTTTTTTTTTATCATTCCTATTTCTGTGAAGACAAAAGTCCAACTCAACAGACAAAAGTACTTGTCATTCAAAGATTTTTCTCATGGCTAAAGGAGCCAGGCTGCAAGTCAAACAAATATATGTATCTGTGGTCTATACCCAAGCAGCAGAATGTGGGCAGCATGAAGCAAGTGTATGGGTCAGTACCAGTTCAGAGGAAGATGAGTTCCCTCCAGGTACAGGTTAGAAATGATTCCTGCTAAGAGCTGCAGCGAGTAGAGAACTTTGGATTTGGTGACAGTGATGAAACCAATGCAGTAGAAAAATCCCTTATGTCTTGGTGCCTTCACTGTATTCAGCTCAAGTGGTGTATTTTATTAAGTGAACATCTGCAGCTTTTTTCTAGTTTTTAACAAGCTCTTTCAAGAAACTAAAGTGGTCTGAGTTAACATTAAGAAGCCTCAGAAAAAAATTTATAACTGATAACATTATTTGCACTTCAAATATTAGCATGGCAAGACACTATAAAAGACCAAAGTATGTATTGCAAAACTTGCTGGTTTCTCCTTGAGCATATTTTGTCTCTAGATGGTACATGGGTATCATATGTAACCCAAATGAATGTTGTATTTATTTTAAACAAGGATGATAAATAGTTGCATAAACCGCTATAATTGACCAGAATACAAGTTAAAGCTGCCTGCAGGCAGCTCTATTATTATACAAACTCTGAGAAAGTTCCCTTTTTTAATAGATATACTGTGCTATAGTTTTTGGAGCCCAGAATATCCTTTTCCACCTTTTTGACATGCCCCCCTTTCAGGACATAGTGTTAGCTATTTGTGCACAAGGGAAGGAGGCTTCATTGAATACCAAGACCATGGAATTAATTAATTTTTAATATGGTCTGAACTTTTTATGACTAAATTCCATAGAAACCCTACACAGCATAATTCCGTATTGAACTGAGCCCTAAAGTTAAGTAGTGGTTTTTCAAACTTTTTGGGAAATCATCTTTGTGTATCTCTAGTGACTCTAAAACTCTGTAAGCAAGGAGGGCTCCACAGAGATTTCACATACTAGCAAGAGGAATTTTATTTAAAGTCTGAAAAGTACTGAGCAATTTTCCTGGATGCCAAAGCATATTAGTATACAAAATGAAATGTAGCTCTTTTCTATGTGGTAGAGCTAGGTAGCTCTTTTCTATGTGGTCCTGCTGTGCCTTTAGAAATCCTTCACTTCTATTAATTTCTACTAAAAGAATATGCTTGCTTCCACATCTTTCTTTCCCAACTCCCACTTTTTTTTTTCTTTTTTTTTTTCTGAGACATCCAAAAATAAGATACAAAAAGGATATCAGAGTATTCCAAGGACAAGATTTCTGTGATCAGTATCAGTAATGGCTTCATCTGCAAAACGAAAAATAGGTTCAAGGCCTTTAGAAGAGAAGTCTTCTGGTATGTCCAGTGGACCTGGGTGTCTTCTTCTAACTAGAACATATTTAGCCATTTGGTTTTGGAGTCTCCATCCTTGGAGATACTCAAAAGCCATCTGGACACAATCCCAGGCAACCATTCCCTGGTGGCCCTGCTTGAGCAGGACAGGGTGGACCAGGTCACCTCCAGAGATCCCTTCCAGCCTCAACCATCTTTGAGCCTATGAGCCTATCACGATGTAGCAATTTGGTGTCCCGAGTTCAATTGTCTACATTATGCAATGCATTGATTGAGAAGATGTCACAACTTTTTTTGCCCAAAAGAAAATTTTCTGGTAAAATGGCAAGAAGTACAAATTTGTTGTTCCCCAGAAGAAGCTTTAGTTTTAAAGCTCTGCATTTTATTTACTTCTTCCAGTTCAAATTTTGCAGCGGTAGCAGTATATATACCAGCCTTAGAGAAAATTCCGTTGAAAAAAACTTTCCTTTTGCTTTTACCCTGTATATATGTTAAAAAATGCAAATGACTTCAAGGCAGAATGTTGCTGCTGAAAAAAATGGAGACGAGGTCTTAGCAAAAGCAAAGGGTAATGCTGCAAATCTCAGTTTATCCTTGCAGAATGTGTGTCCTGCTGCTGTATACATCTTGGCTTTCCACTTCTGCTGACCTATCCAAATTCCTTAAGAGCCTTTCTCTGTCAAGGCTAATTTCACCCCGCTGCTCTCTCCATGAGTGGGGATGGAAGGAAAGGCAGCAAAATTATCTCTGCAGAGGGAAGCTGAGGTTTCATCCAGAAAAATTGCCTAATCTGAAAAAACTCTAAAGAAAATGTCATTGAGAAGGACTGCTTCCCACAGCCATTTGTGGTAATTCCTTCCAAAAGTGGAGTAGTGGAAGGACTTGCTTACAAGAGCCAGGTTGAGAGTGCATTTCTCTCACTCCTTGCAACTGGAGAGCGGAGGCTATTTTTGCCTGCTTATGCCATATAGAGAATATTCAAGGTGAAACTTGTTTCCTGTGTCTGCTACGTATCATGTAACTTGCACTTAGTAAAAAAGACCTAACTGACTGAGCTTGGAAAGTTGATTATTGTTTTATCACAGGGGTGCTGCACACAACCTTCAGGCCTCAGATCCTGCCATACATTTCTACACTACTATTACCAAGCTACCAGTAACATGTTGCTGGTCTTTTTTTTCTGTTCTCTTACTGGGGCTAAATGGTAAGGGCTCAGCTGCCAAAGCAGCAATAAACAGAAACCACAGGCAAAGAAAAAATATGAAAGAAGATGATGATATAGCCACTATTTGCTCTAGGCCTCCACAGACATCCCACACTAAGATGCTTTTCCGAAGAACCTCAGCATCTCCACATCAGCCTGGTGAACTACAAAGCACTGTCAGTGAGAGAGAGGAAAACATCACCTGTCACCATTCACATAATTATGCAATTAAAAGCCTCAGTATAGGCCCAAATAGGCTGCTTTTTGTTAGCTTAATAGCCGTTGGAGGAGACTGAGAGCAAGAGGAAGACTGCCAGTGCTGAATCCAGCATAGCAGAACTGCAGCACAAAGGCTCTGCTAGAAGAGCTGTATCTGTTGGTAAGGCACTGTCCCTGATGGGAAATGTGGCTGGTAAGGAAGCAGCAAGGAGTCAAGCATGTGCCCAACCCTGCCTTCCCTTGTGTGCCCTTGTCTCTGCTGGGCTGCCCATGCTGCCACTCAGACTTGATAATCCAAGAGGGAGTCTGAAAAGACGAGGGGAAACTTTTTCAGAATAAAACAGCCGTGATCTGGAATGGACTAAGTTTAAATTTATTAATTTGACCTTACTGCAACATCCATGAGCACCCTTACTCCCACATCTGTCTCACGAGATGCTGCCCCTCTCCTTGAACCCTCACAGCAGCTTCCTTGTAGATGTACTTTGCACTCTGGGGGAGGACATAAGTCAAGTTGGAGAAAGGGTGGGAAAATAAAGCCTTTGTTTGTTGGCAGAGCTATCATCAGAGTTATTTTCATTACTCAGAGTGCAAGTGCTGGTATGTCTGGGCTCCTGCTCCACTGCTGTTTTTTGGTACTTACTGGTAATACAGAACAAAGTGGCTGTATTCCTAACACATCCTCTCCTTCTTTGTCCGCTTCCGCCTTTAACCTAAAAATGACTAGGTAATATAGGGTGTTATGTCAGTAAGAGAAGCCTTCCATATGCACCAACTCTGCTACTGTTACTCGATATATACCACCTACCCGAATCTCAAAGAGTCAAATAAACACAATTAGGTGTTTGTTAAGATGCTCATACCCCACTTTCCTGTGCAGTCTGGATACCTGCCCAATTCTCTACACAATGTACAGCAACAACTGGTCCATAAACGAGAAATCTGTCGGCAAACAGAAAACATGAGACCTGTCTTCAGTGCAGCCTGGGGAGACTGTTTAGGCTAGTGGTTTATCAGTGGAGTGATAGCTGAGGAAAAGTAGACCAACTTAAAAAGTGTTTTCTAAAGATACATATGGGACTTGACCACGCAATTTGCAGCATGATTGGAGAGTTTAGCTTGGAGTGAGTTACTTGGATCTTTTTTTTTAAAGTCATTTTTTCTTTATTATTTTAATGTATTATGATTATTATTATTTTTTAAATTATTACTATTATGGGTTGAGAAGGGGTTAGATATTGGTGTTGTTCTGCAATAGCAAAGCAATGATGTGTGTAGAAAAATAACATAATTCTGAAAAGTCCGTGCTGCTAGACTGCTGGTAAAGCACAAACATCTTTACTTCTGACTTTGCAGAAAAAAACCTGCTCTGTTTTAGCATTTTGTTAGGGTTCCCTTGTAATATCTAGTTCTATGGGAGCTGAGTGCTTTCCAGAAATGCAGTAAATCCTGTGACAAGTCTCTGCCGTGTGCCGTTCTTTTTCATCCCACTTTTCTTCTCCATGAGGAAAGAAAGCTATATATGATGCATTTTCTGTATAGCTTTTAATTTTTTTCTGTGTTTAAGACTCACACTAGCAAGTGCAAGATCAAAGGAATATGTTTGTAAAATAAAAGGCTAAATTTTCATGTGCTTAATATCTAATTGCGTTTTGGACTGGGTCTGCAGGAAGTTGTTCCCTGACCAAGTTTTGCTTTTCCAAAACATGTGTTCTTATAGTAGAGAAGTGACAGAAATGCTGATAAGCTTTCAGTGTTAGGGTTGGCTGCTCTTCACCGCTATTTTCTTTCCTCCTTTCTCTCCCCTCACTTTCTGTCAGTTCTAGCTGACACAAATGTGTCTCTGCTCTACACCAAAGCAATGGGCAGAACTGACTCAGTATGAACAGAGCCCAGTACCAGGTGATTTTTGGTTGTCTTAGAGAGCTTTAGGGGAAATGGCAGGTAGAAAATGAAGTGCAGAGGGCAGTGACCTCATTTCTGTGCTATGAGCATTTTGCAGCTGGCAGTAGGCCATGGGCAGGAGGAGGCATGGCTGGAAAAAAACCCTGCTGCAGCAAACCTGACAGGGTTTTGGCAGGAAGAAGCACAAACTGGGTAGGTAGGGTTCTCAGATGACACGAACCAAGTATTACAGATGCTCATCTAAGACATTCCCACCAACTAATTTCTTTTTAGGTAGAGTAGGAGGAATGCAAGTGAGTATGAAGGGAGGGAGCTGAAACAACAAGGATTGGTACATCTCCTTTACACATCCAGCTACACACCAGGTGACCTGAGCTACTAAGAGTATCCTGTGACACCTTCCTTGTTTGCCCACTCGTTCCCACCAGGCTTGGCTTGCCAGCACAGGAGGAACCATTGCAGCAGACACACAACTGAAGCCAGGACTGCCAGCTGAGNAAAAAAAAAAAAAGCAAAACCAAAGTGCTACAAACAGAAAAAATAAAACAAAGGAAAACTGCAGACCTTTGATTTTTCACCCTGATGTTTGAGGCTGATCATAAAAATTAGGACAAAGCACGATGTGTATCATCTATGGTGTAAATGTAGGCCAAGATGACGGGAGCATTTTTATAGGGGAGATAAAATTTGCCTACTTTGCCTCCTTGCATTAGTCCTAATCCTAGTATATGGAAGAGTCTGGTCCAATTCAGACAGCTCATCCCAGAGCAGCTCAGCAGATGTCTGTCCTGGTGAGTCCTGGCAAGATGTCACAGGAGGCCAGATTGCAGATAAAGAGGCACCCCTCCCCTGCTACTTTCAGTGGGAAGTAAGGGGCTAAACACTTCTAAGAAATTAGCCTGTCATGCCTGAACATTGTGCAAAGTAACTTCTGCTTTTGGTACTTAACAATTAGAGGAAAGAGTATCTCCTAAAGCCCTGTCCCTACTGAAAATTCCAATTTCTTATAGCTAGGATGGGAACCTTCCACCCTGCAAAACATCGAAAGTAGTTGTCCACTGGATTGCTATTCTGCAAATAGACTATTATTAATGTTATGAATGTTTCCCCTACTTATATAATTATCCCAACAAAGAGAATCAATTTCTGGTCATTAGAGATAAACCTCTACACAAGGTCTATGGGATAAAAGAAGTCAGAGTGCTCTCAAGAGTGTGCTGTAGCTGTGAGACTGATTTCCCCTCCTTTCTTCACCATTTTCCCTTGGCAATGCCATGACAATTGTTCAGTGCTGAGTAGACTCCCTGAAAAGGACTTCAAAATTATGCCCAAGTTTGCTGCTTCTTCATTGTTTTGATACAGTGATTGCCAAGCATTTGGACATAGTGAATGTGATGCTGTAACACAGCTTTACCCAGGTCTCACAGTAGCTCATTACAGAGATGTTAGACATTAGCTGCTTACAATACCAATACCATCAACTGCTATTTTGCAACGCTTTCCTTGGGAAGATCTCAAAAGACTTCACAAAGGAGGTCAGTAGTATATCCATACTTTTAAATCTAGAGCAGTTTAATAGACCCCCATCTATCGTATCGGCAGATGTTGGCATGCAGATACGGCCAATACAGTCAGCAAGTGCAACATATGATGCCATAGAAATGTGACAGGGCGAGCAGAGATCTCCACGCTTTGGCTCATTTTAAATAATATGCCACTGTCAACATATGAATGACTTACAGCTGTCAAATGTGGTACAGAATATCATATTGTGTTTTGCCATTTATCCAGTGCACATGTTTAAAAAATAGATACAAATACTGTCCCATCAGGAGCTTCAGTATATAATCTTTCTTTTTTAAGAAACAGCTTGACATTGAAACAGAGGTGCAAAAGTAACATAATATGTACACAAAACACATTTTAAATAAGTTTCTAAGCATACTTTCTACTAAAATCTAGTTCTTAAAATTCAGTTTTACATCTATAAATATGTAGTACAAAAATGCAAGTTTACAAGCCATTTTTCCCAATATCTACGCCACTTGAAGCCTTAAGTAGCAATATTCCTCCAACATGATGCATACATTTAAGCGCAATAATATTTAGTATTTAAATATAAAGTTATGAAGTGTTTGAGAATATAAATTAGTAACAACACATAGAGACAAAAATAGATGCACTGCAAAATAAATAATTCATCAGCTTTACATATGAGGGTATTATACAAACAAAATATACAAAATTATAGGATTTGATCTTGCAGTTGCTCATATTTGTCACTTAAACATCTAGGCAATCTCAGTGCAGTAAAAATGTTACTTTATGGGGTTACTCATACACTGAAAATCAGGTGCACAAGACTACTTTAGTGAAATGGCTCCTGACTGGAATGGCTCCTGACTAGAACAGGCCCCACAGAAAACTTGGTGTGAAAAACCTTGGTGTTTAGTTTTATTCTTGTGAGCTGAGATACTGTTGACATTCTGGGTCTCCCTTAATTTCTGGAGATCCAGGAATTCTTCTACCATTTTTTGGATAGACGCACCAACATTCAGCAGATTCTCCATCCAGTACAGTTTCACACTAGAATATTATTTGCAAAAAAAAAAAATCACAGTAAGTAACTGTAAGATTACCTGTGAGGTACTGCAAATAGAAGTGTTGGACAGAATTAGGATCAGAAGGTGGGGACCTGCCATGCACAGGCTTGTTTTGAATGCAGTGGTCTGCAGAACCTCTAAAAAACACACTTAGTTAGGGAGCCAAGACCTAAGCTCAGCTATCACAAGAGCAGCTTCAGATTTAAAACTGTCCAGTCCTTAGTAAATTGCAGTAGAAAACAGCAATATCTTCCAGTGCCAATGTGAGAAATGGAAGGATGGCAGAATATACAATCTGGTAGGGTGAGAGCAGTGACTGAATTGTCTGTATCTTCACACAAGGAGACAAATAAGGTGGTATGTTTTGAGGTTTTTTTCTTGGGGAGAGGCTTAAACAGATCTCTGTTTGCACTTGATTAGATCCCAGGTCACAGTGTTTGTGAGTCACACCATGATGCCATGCCCAAAACCAAGGAGTCTTGGTGACACAGATTTATGCAGACCTACTAAATTTGTGTGCATGACTTGTGGTTACAGGGTGTGGCTTGAGGTTCAGAACTTTAGTTAGATTTGCAGATTACTCTCACTGTAATTTGCAATAGATTTTTTCGAGGGTATAAGGGAAATGAGCAAATAACCTAATCCACAGGCATCACAAATCAGTATTTTTTTTGGCTTTCAGAAGGTTAATTTTGCTCCGAAGAATTTTTTTTCACTGCATATGAAGGTTTTCCACTACCTATGAGCTGAGAGCCCACTTTTTACGAAGTGATTATTATATATTCAGTGGGCTTTGGCAGGTAGTATGGCAGATATTATGAATTGATGTCAACTGAAAGTATGCTAACAGATCAAATACATGGAAGCAGACAGGATTAAAATATTTTGGAAAAGGCTTTGAGTGCACCTGTTCTGTGAAGGGAAAAGACTCCTGCTTCTTGCTGACAGCCCCCAGCACGCGGCTCACCTTGAAGAGAAGGACGAACCATCTGCTCTCACTACTAAATATCCCTGTTTTCACAAGCTGCTGTGAACTTGTGAGTTTGGGAGCAGAGGGCTGTGAAAGGGTTGGCTGTATCAGGCTAGTTGCAGCACTGCTGGGAGCAGAGAGGGGAAAAAAGGCACGCACCTGTTTGCTGTGGTAAAATCCATTCTTGTTGCAGTTGGGCAAGTAAAATTTGTAAATCTCCCCTCTGCTTCTCTGCTGAGCCTTCACCAATTTATACAGGGCTCTGTAGAGCTCCTTCTGACAAGGACCCTGCAAGAATACCATGCACAGGTAGTGAATACCAAAATCACAAGGAAATCAGCTACACAAAAGGTGATCAGAATATAGACAGTAAAAAGCTGAAAACACTTATTAAGCATGAAATCTACACCAGTAGGTGTTTTTCTTGTTTCAGCAGGAGCACAGCCAGAAAACTCTGGTGTTGCATTCAGACCTTTGTTTTTATTCTTTGAGGTATTTTCTGTCCTCATAAACATGGGGATTTTAGTCCTTAAATTGCCACACAAGGAGATTAAACCTGTACTAAGTAAACACTCAGAGGGTACAATCTAGCCTATTATGGGGAGGTGGACGTTAGAAGACTGGTACGTGAGATTGGCCACGTTTTTCTGGGTTGCTATGGACTTGTGCTCTGTTGATATATGGAGGATGGGTGCAAGACATACATAGATGGTGCAAGGACAAACATCTGAATGTTTGTTATCTTTTGCACAGGACGGAACCGTTGCCAAAGCAACGTGGAGCCGTTCTGTAGCTCTGGGACCAAACCCCAAAGTTCTTGGAACTGGGAATGAAGAACTGTTTGCAATATTCACTGTTTTCACAACTTGGTGCCTCTCTTTTTCAAAGTCACAATTTCTGTACATCAACAATACCTTGAATCAGTGCAAGAAAGGAGAAGTGACTGAACAAATATTTCTACTTTAGAGTGAAAATAAACATAACCTCTGCTTTTGCAAGACCTCCCCATGTTAGCCCCTCATATAAGCTGTCACATTCCGGTCTGTGGGTTTATCTGTGGCTCTGGATGAGAAAAGCAGAAGCCCTAAAATCAGAACTGCAGTTAGCAGCACATGTGCATAACAGTTCAAACTAAATCAGTCATTAAGTCCTGTTCCGGATATGGAATGAGGCTTCCTAAGGTCGGGTGGTGATTAGTATATTTTTGCTTTTTCTTTTCCATTTTGTCAGTGACCATTACGAACTCAGGCTTCTGTGCTGCCCGACTAACAGCTGCATAATGCAGGTGTGCTGCTGCCTGGGACGGGTCTAACCGTGGTTCTCTGGTGCCCTCAAGTGGAACAGAAACCTGCTTGCAAAGATGCTACACCCTCACTACCCACTAGGATTTTGCAGTGTCGAACCCCACTTTAATTGTTGAGCTTTTTGTCTTTCTACAAGAATGTACTTAACAGTGTTTCCTTGTGATCAGAGAGAATCACATTTTGTTTTGCATTGGTGTTTCATCAATAACTACATGGAAGGACTCCCTTTTATTTCGTTGTGCATTGGACCAGTGACAAATGCCTTTTCTCAACTAAAACAAAAAAGGAGTCCAAGAATTTAATACGGATTCCTGTAAATTAAGGGGCCAGGTTATAATATGATCGTAAATGTGGTGAAACACTCAGCCTCTGCATGAAGTCTGTGTAGGATATACCTGATGTACACCTGTTATTATTGCTCCAGACATTTTGCCTGTTCCTCAAGCATCTGACGAGGACATTCCAAAAGTTGGTTTGCCAGCTACCCAAAATACTGATATCTCAATGTTGCTGCTAGAATTTTTTGCAAGGATCTACTGAAACCGTCTCTGAAAGGTTTACAAAAAAACCCCACCTGCTCTTTCCATTGCTTGAGTTCAAATATTCTCTTCACTTTCATGTTTTCATATGCAGTGATGGAATTCCAGGGGATGGATTTATCCTGGTCTATGGGAAACATCAACTGATAGTTCAGCAGCTGATCCTGTGTTATTTCTGTGCTTTCCAAAGGCATATCATCATGTTCAGTAGAATCTGGAAATGAATGATATTAAGGTGAACATCTTCAGTGAAATTTTGCATTTATTTCTCAAAGTTAAAAAGATGAAGAAAAAGATCAACCGAAAGAAAAAAAAAAAGTAATATCTGAGATAGATCCATTACAGTAGATCTTGTAGGAATAAATTATATGTGCAGCATGGCAAATTATACTTTGGTCATAAACTCATAGAAGCGCTCAGCAGCTATTCTCTAACAAGTTGGTTATTTTATGATCCATCAAAATTACTTGAATCCCAAGATGAAGTTGCAGCCAGTCTTAGAAATTTAAAAAAACCTTCTTGACCACGGAGGTTTGTAGAAACTTGGCTAAATGGGAAAAGACTGAAGTTCAAGTTGTAATGAATTTAGATTTTTCTCAGTGTGATGTATTTCTGGTTTTATTCATGAGAGGAACTGGTCCAGACCTCATCCCATGGTATCCTGTACTTTGTTCTTGCCTCACAAGTAAGAAGGGATAGCAATTCACAGGAGTCAGCAGTAGCTCATGCTGGCCTGCAGTAGACCAAATAGCAAGGACTGGCAGAAAATATTTGGATCTGCCTGATCATGGCCTGCTTGCCAGTGCCTAAATCAGCATGTGTGAACTGTTCCACTGAAAGCAACAGAAGCTCTTTGCAATGGCAGGCAACTCATCATAGGATAAAATTTTTATGTGTCTAAATTACTTGCTGTATCAAGGCTGTGAACAGGCAATGGACTGAAAAGCACCCTTTGACAATGTTCAAGAAAAAATGGAGATGAGAAATTGAAGAGAGAAAGAAAGGAGGAAAGAATGGAAGGAAGGAACCAAGCAAGCAAACTCTGAAAAGAATCAAATCAAATCGAATGCAGGTAGCTTAAATACTCAGTTTAGTCACTGTTCTCTGCCTTCCTCACCCCCTCAAGTACAAGAGAAACTCCCCTTACTTCTACTGATGGCTGTGGTTATTTTGAGTCAATGATGATTATTTTTGTAGTGCTACCAAGTTACATTAATCACCACTTCCTGGACATAGCAGTAATGATGATGAAAATAATAATAACAATAATAATCATCATCATCATATTAATAATAACAGTAATAATAATAGTAATAGTAATAATAAAAACTTGAAAAATAAAGAAATAACACTGAAGAAATTCCTGCCCATCATATACTCTAAGATGCTTGAGATGCCTTTTTGCCTCGAGATAGTTTGGCTAGCACTCCACTACTCCGGGTACATTTTATTCCTGAAATGAAGCCAGGCACAAAGCCTGTTTAGTCTTTTCATTCTCTATCATGACTTCTAGAGAAGGACATAAGCAAAGTCTTAAACATTTGTCCTACTCTAGCTACTGTTTATTACTAAAGAAAAACTGTCTACAGCCTCCCAGATACTCGATTCCGGTTATTCTGCACTGTCCCATCATCATGCTTTAGGGTTTTCGTGCTCTCAGACTGTAGCATACCAGCTTGCTGCGAACATCTTAGGTCCGGCACCAGGACACACCTCACCTCGAACAGGTCAGACCACGTTTCCCTGGAAAGTGCATTCCAGCCTCCCTGTTTTTCAAACGCCTGCCTAGCTTTGCTCGTTATTCCCAGCCTCTGGCTCCCAGATCCCGCAGCGCCGTTTCCAGCTGCGGTGAATCGCGCCCGCCAATCCCTCCGGCGCACAGCTCCCGACCCGGCCCGTCCGGCGGCGCGGAGCGGGGGCGCGATGGCGCGGTACCTGCCGGCTCTTCCGTGAGCATCTCTCCGACCTCACTGGCGGGCAGGCACGTCCCGTGCCCCTGGATGAGGGCGGAGAGGGGCCGGGGCTCCCCGGCGGGGACGTGGCAGCGGAGCCCCAGGCGGCAGCGGGCGGTATAGACCCCACAGGGCTGCCCCGGCCCGAGGGCGCAGGTCTGGCAGCAGCTGCAGCCGGCCTGCCGGGCAGCCTCCGGGCAGTCGGGGGCGACGGGCGGGCACAGAGCGAGCCTCTCCGGGGTGCAGGGGGCGCAGACCACGGGCTGTGCTCCGCGGGCAAGGCGGGCACCCGGCAGCGCCGGCAGCAGCAGCAGCGCCGGGAGCAGCAGCGCGGGGAGCCAGCCGCGGCACAGCGCGCACCGCGGGCCACTCATGCCGCTGAGCAGGGGCCGAGGGAGGGCAGCTCGGCGGCTGGGGACCAGGAGGCACTTCACATACATTCGGCTCGCCCGGGCCATTTATACAGTGCTTTGCCTGAGTATTAATCTTTAACCCCGAGTTAACTATTATCTGAACAGGAGGGCCGGAGAAGCATCGTTTCAGTGGCAGTTCAAGTCCCTGGCCACTCTTCCCCTCCCCTTTCACTTTCCACCTTTATCTATTTTCTTTCCTCCAGACATGCAGGAATGCTTTTATTCCCTCACTCCCACCTCTTTGCCCCAACACAGTTAAGAAGGAAAAATGTGATGGGGGCTGGAGGTGAAATTGGCGGAAGGGAATGGATGAATGGGGGCTATCCCCTCCCCTTTTACCTGTCACAAATGTCTTCTGTTCTTGACATTTCCTAAATATGTAAATGTTCAAAAAACAAGGGCGAGGGGGAGAGGAGGGAAATCCCATTCAAACTGAAGCAACTGAATTCATATTTCCACGGCAACAAATGCAACAAACTGTTGTTTAATTTTCGTCATGTGGCTGCAGCTCAGGAGTACACTGACATACCAAAGAGCAGTCCTCAAGGGTAATAAAGCCATCAGGATCTTGTAACTACTGCACGCATGCACGTACGAGTCCTCACATTAACCTCCGGGAGGGGCTGCGCAGCTGAAGCAGGATCTCCTGTGCTTGGGCTCAGTTTTGCTGCTGCTCCTGGGGTGAGAGGAGGATCAGTCCTCAAAACACGCACTTCAGGGAAACCAATGTTTGTAAAACAGTCCAAAAATAAACGAGATACCTGCTTTTCTGTCTGTCCTTTTAACCCTCTTCATCTCCTCACGTATCACCTAGGGGAAGTGTAGGTAGGAAATCTTTCCTTTTCTCCTTTGCCTGCAACAGTTGCCACTCCAGTAAGAGGAAAAGTACTCAGACTTCACTGTACTGAACAGATTATTTTATCCTGGCATTCACAGTATGTACCCAGCTTGAAATAGCGCATTCCTCTGCAAAGTCATCTAATGCAGCATGATTGTTCATTTAGTTGTTTTTTTTTGGTTTTTTTTTTACATTTATTTATCTTCTTTTGTAAATACATCATTTATGTGAAAGAAAGTGAAGCAGAACAGCAGAGCATGGTTAATGTCATTATTCACTCTGTTTTCTGATATTGATGCCAAAGGTTTTATTTATAATTTAGTGATTTTTTTACCCCTCTGTATTCATAAGTCGGTTCTCAAAAGCATTCTCATTGATTACAGACTTGACACATTTTCACTTAACTACTTTTTTTAAAATTCAGATAATTTTGGGGATCTCTATCTAGTACACCAAAGCTGAAACTCATTAGCATTTTTAAGTACTTTAAAGAAATCTAATTTTACAGATTTTAAAACAATTCTGTGGACTTCACGTGTCTGACTGGGAGTAAAACTTGGCTGAAAATTTAAAGCACAACAATTCCTGCAGAACATTGCAATTAGGCTTTTCAAGCTCTTTCCCCCCTTTAATTTCTACTTTTTCTTGTATATCTGTCTTAGAAAACTACAACTCTCTTACCATTCAAAATGAAGTGAAAAATATACAGAAATATGTCTGTTTCCTCTTCCAAAGAGAAAAAGGAAACAATGTAAAAAGAAAGTCTCTTTCATGAGGAAACATGAAAAAAAATTGCAAATGCAAAGTAGACCAAGTTTTAAAATGACAAAGACCCAAATAACTCGTAGCATTTGTATGTGTGTACGCATATATTCGTTCACTTATCTATTTAGGGATTTTGCTATTTAGACAGCTTTTTATGAGCAGAATTGAGGATCATTGACTGACTGCTTAAGATAAGCTACTTGCCTCTGAAATTACTGTTCTCCAGACTGCCACTGTCCTGTCTGCAGTTTTCCTGTCTAAGAAAACGGAGGTGAACTGAGAGTAAATAGCTTTTAATGATATATGTGAAATTATTTTTAAAAAGGATTTTTTTACTCATCACCATTATTTTTAAATAACCAGATGAAGACACTTAATGCAAGAACAGCATCCTTGTCTAATGTACAGGCCTACATAACAAAACTTCCATTAGTTTCAAAAAAATCTCATTCTTCCCATGCACCATCCTGTTTTCAGTTCTCTGGCAAGTTTTTCTTTGCTTTCAGGCAGCTGGCAGTATCTGAACTGCTCAGGCAATTCCTAACAACTTGCAGCCTTTTAGAAGTCAGATCTTTGCAGTGTACCCAGTAAGATTAACAAAAGATAAACAACACTCATCCCCATAGATTATAAAATCTTTTGAAAGTGTTTTTTGGTTTGTTTCCTTTATAGTTCCAGGTCAACTTGAAATGATGGCCCAGCCCTTTTTTCACTTGCTATCTTTCATGAATTCAAATTGAGGAAACCTAGAAGTCTGCTAAAGTAGACTTTCTGAGATGTTTTTCTGTACAAAAGGTAGACCCATAAAAATCAGTCCTTTCATATTTCATTTATGTAAATGTAAGGAACGTATGTTAGAACAGGTTATGATAACTTAGGGCAGTATCAATCAACCAGGCAATGCTTTTGTATAGGCCATGGAACATCAATGAAGTGAAAGTAGTGTATATGTTTATGTAGACTCTGTTTGATGTAATACTACAACTCATCTACCAATCTCCATCTCTGACCCTGACATTGCTTTAAAGAACACAAACAGATAAGAGTCAGGAGGTTAAAAACATTCATGATGTAAAGTTGTGTTTACTAAATATTTTTGACAGTAATTTTTAGGTGTTCCAACTGTTGACTCCTAATTTGAACCACTTGTCAAAAGACACCATATGAATCCTAGGCAATGGTTACTTTTTATGCAAGATTTTCCTATTGGTTTCTCAATAATTCTTAGTTAATGACCTCACTTTGAATGATAAATAAAGTTTGGGATTTTAAAATTCTTTTTCTTTAAAGTCATACTGAGGGATTCACAGAATGTAAAGTTTTCTATATATTTGGGTAGAAGTGGTCTTTATCCACTAATTACCAAAAATTCAAGTGACTTGCCAAATAATTTCCTACTGGGACTGCTTCTCTGGATATGTTTTAAAAAAACCCCAAATAACCAGTGGCATATCCTCATTATCTTTTTTTAGGTAAGACACTAATTCTGAATTTTAAGCTTAATATCCAAAACCGCTATGATGCATGCACACACACACCCCACACACCCATGGCATCAAGTATGTGAAGAGAAACACCTATGATAGAAATATAAAAAACCTAGTTTGTTCTCTGCATTTATTCCATATCAAAAAATGCTTTATTTCATCTGTGTGGATTACTAGGAATTTTAGTCAATTGATTGTGCTTAGGTTATTAATGAGTAATTTGATTCACACATTTGTTGACTGTTGCCACTTTTTGGCAATGACATATAAGACATTTGGAATTATTTATCTATTCTGGTTTGATAAATATGACTTTTAGAATTAAATTCTGGATGCAGAGAAGAAGATGTTCCAAGTTTGTGTTGCACTAACTTTTGGATGCAGACTGACTTTTGCTATTTTTTCCCCATCAATTAATTTTGCTAAAATGTGGAAAATAGTTTGTAAATACCTAAAACTTTATCTGCAGAAACTCTAATAAGAGGCTGTCTCATGGCAAGTCTAGCTAGGGAAGGCTTCTATGGACTTTCTGCGTTAAATCATGGGTCATGAAAAAAAGAGAGAAAAAAGTAGTTTATCTCCTTGGTGGCACCCTAAGTGTCTGGGTACTGAGTAAAACACCTTGTTTGCAAAGTTGTGCATACATAGACCAGCCAGAAAACTATTTTCTACAAACTGTTGCACTCTTCTGGCAAGAGAGGTTAAAGTCCTTTAGCCATCCTACCACGGGTCAGCTGCTCTCTCGGTTTGCCTAGGTGGAGAAATAATACAGAAACACTTTGACTTACTGTGGTATGACAAAACCAAAAGCGTGTTGCACAGTATGAGTTCCTGTGTGGACAGTTAACATAAAAAAAGCTTCTGCTTCACTGCTTCTGCTATACTTAGCATTACTAAACCCAGGTAGGGGTATTTCTGTGACCAGCCATGGAAATAAAGGCTTTTCAGTGCCTACCATGGTGAGCTATAGCTTAGAAGGGACTTTGAAAAGTGTAAATTACCCCCTTAGTGCTGGCTCCAGGCATCTAAACCAGGATAAGCTGTTTAAATCTTTGTATTCTTCAGCTACTGTGTCTCTCCGGGCCCAGAAACAGAAAAGAACACCACTAACCATGTGATATGCCCTTTACTGCAGTCCCTGAGGGCTGTAGGCACTGATGGAGTGAAACTCCAGCCCTCACAGCCATTAGGTTTACTTGCTGAAGTTGTTGCTCTCTTATGTGGATAAAGGAAAAGGCAAATTCCCCAGAGATTTACTCTTAAAGCAATTTAAACATAATAGCACTTTCAAATACATATTAAAGCATCTCATGTGAAGTTTGAGACTGTAACAAAAGACTACCACTGACTTTAATGTCTGGGTCTGTCACATGGGTTAAATGCCAGGATTCACATGAAACTCCCCTTTCTCCCTGAACTAGTACACGGCTTTCCAGGCACAAGCATTTCCACATGTAGTAGGGAGAAAAGTAGGCAGTACTGATGGAGAAAAAGGGAGATCCAGACCCAGACCAGGGCCTTCATGGTCACAGCCAGTTGCAAAACTTAGAGGAAAAGTGCCTGGAGGACAACAGCCAGCAATAATTCATTTATATTGGTTTCTACCTTATCAAGTGCAACAGTGGATATTCTCTTTGACAGTAAATAGACTGGATGTTGAAAGAAACTTACTGCTAACCCAAAACTGGAGGAGCCCCTCGTATTTCAAATTCCTGATCCTTTCTTCTGAGGTTTTACGGAGACTTTTAACCTCCATGCATATATTTGTCTATTAATACTTGAATCTAAAGTGCCATTCTTTCATCTTTTTATCTTTTTAAAAATGCTAATAAAAATAAGGATAGTCATAGGACCCAGACCAGTTTAAGTCAAGAGGTCCGTTTTCTCTGGTCATCTGTCCCATGAAGTGGAAAGACAAAACTGGGAAGCAAACATGCCAGAGCTGTGCTTTCTACGGGAACAGGGCCTGGGCCACAGGCAGAGCAGAAGACAGCAGCCTGGAATTCTTATCAAGAGAGCAAGAGGGTTGTTACTGACAGCAAAGTGATAAATGCTGCTGAAACAGGAGGACATATTTCTCTCTATCAATTAAAATTGTTTTTCACATTTAGGTTATCAATTCTGCACTGGTTCTTACAAAAATAAAATGGTTTGCCCAGCTGCTTTTGTCAGGAAATCTGTTCTTGCCTTTTGTCCTGGGGCATTTCTGATTTCAGCAATATTATTTGTATTAATAATAATTATTATTATTTTGTTGACAGTAATACCAAGAGTACTTTTTTCAGGTTTCAGAGCCTCTACAGTTTCCTCAGAGGTCAAGAGACAGGACTCTGGGACTTCAGTCAGTTCTAGAAAGCCTGAGGTTTGCACAGAGAGCTGAAACCAGGTAAGCTGCTGCTGGGAATCAGGTTTGCCTGAGTTTTAGTGTCTGATAGTGTCCTGGTTTGACAGTGGCTGAACGCCAGCCACCCACAAAAGTTGCTCAGAGGAGAAAAAATTAACGAAGGGTTCATGAGCTGAGACCAGGACCGGAGAAAACACTCCAAGAGCAAAACAGGCTCGACTTAGACATATAAAGTGAATTTATTACTAACAAAATCAGAGGAGGATAATGAGAAGTAAAAGAAGCCCTTAAAAACAGCTTTTCTTCCCCCAGCCCCTCCCTCCTTCCCACCGACAACACAGGAATACAGGGCATGGGGGTTTTGGTCAGTTCATCACCTGACATCATCTTCCACTGCTCAGGGAGAGGACTCTTTCCCCTGTGAGACCGTGGGGTCCCTCCCACAGGAGACAGTTCTCGTGAACTTCTCCAATATGGTTCCAATCTCACCAGCAGCATTCCTCCCAAAACTGCTGCAATGTGAGTCCCTCCCACGGGCAAACAGTCCTCCCAAAACTGCTGCAGTGTGGGTCGCTCTTCAAGGGGTGCAGTCCTCCAAGGGTAGGCTGCTCCAGCCTGGAAGCAGGAGCCCCCTCTCTCTACCAGGTCTTCCTCTGGATCACAGCCTCCTCCAGGCATCCATGCTCTCTGGCATGAGCACCTCCCCCACAGGCTGCAGGTGGATCTCTGCACCCCCTGTGAATCCCCATGGCCTGCAGAGGAATCTCAGCTCCGGATCCTGGAGCACCTCCTCCCCATCCTTCTTCACTGACTGTGGTGTCTCCATGTTGTTTCCCTCACGTGCTCTCACCTCCTCTTCTTCTCCAGCTGGAAAAAACTGTGCCCCCACTTTGTTTTGATTTTCTTCTTAAATATGTTATCACACAGGCGTTACCATTATCTTTAATTGGCCCAGCCTTCGCCAGCGGCATGTCCATCTTCAGAGCCATCAGGGATTGGGTCTGCTGGACATGGTGGAAGCTTCTAGCAGCTTCTCACAGAAGCCACCTCTGTGACACCCCCACTACCAAAAACCAGGATGTGCAAAACCAACACAGATAGTTATCAAGTGTGAAAGCTTTTCATACTCACTGCTGCCTTAACCTACAAGCATCTAGGATTTCAAATTCTTTGCAGAGGATCCACAGTGAGCTATAGAGAAGTTCACACTGTCCAGAGGATCAAAAATTCTCAGGAGGTAGCCTCTGCTTCGGATCTATCTTGGGGTGACTTTATGATGTTGTATCCCATATCACCTGCCCTGTGCCCAGGCATGATTCTCGTGCCTTTCTGTGCCTTTAAAACTGAGTGTGAGAGAAAGAGGAAAAAAAAGCCAGATGAACTTTTCAAAACAGTTCTTCAAGGACACAGATACACACTTCTCTGCGTGCTTCTGCTGCTGTAGAGCGGAGGAAAGCACCTTCTGGCTTTTTCCCAGCTCTTGGCTCTTTTTTTTTGGAAGAGAGAAATGGAGAATTGAACTTTCTTTTTCCTGGGACTTTGGTTTCTTCTTCTTTTCTTCTGGAACTGTGCAACAACCCCAGAACATCATCTGAGAGGCCCGGAGGGGCCTACGCTGAAAACCCAGCTTCGAAGAGGAGGAGAGAGACCACACCCACAGAAGGACTTTAAAATCTTCCCAAGTTTCTCTCCACAGTGAGAGGTTTTATTATTTAACATTTTTATTATTTGCCTGTGTGTTTGTTAAATAAATAGTTTTTTTCCTTTCCTCCAAGGAATATTTCTTTTCAGAACCTGGTGGGGGAGGGGTGGCTGTAACCTGCCTTCTAGAAGAGGATGTTCAAATTTGGACGTTCCTCTGAATTTTGTCTCAAACAGAGATAGGAACCCTGAACTTTCTGGTGTGAGTGGGGCAGAGCTTGCTTTCTGTGGGAAGAGGTAGGAGAACAGCATAAAGACAAAGTAAGTGTGTGGCACAACACCCTCAATTAGACAGGTCACCCTGTATGACACCTTTGCTTGACTGAATACACCTCAACAAGCATTTTACAGAACACTGAAGCTTCCAACTTGTCAGCAGTTTTAGGGCTTCTTGAAGGACAACAGAATTTGTAACTAGAGATGTGAAGGGGTTAATCCAACTTGTTATTATATCAAAATCACACTGGAGATAAGATTGAATGGCATGAATATTTGCCTACCTACTGTATAAATAATCTCTGCCATCAAACACAAAGATCATGCAGAGTTGTTGGATTAAAATAAAATCAATTTAATAAATGTATAATGAAACAAAGCAAAAAGCCAGGATTAGACTGTTAAAGCATTTTGTTACAGATGAAAGCAGAGTGCCTCTCTTTACAAATAAGATTTGACTACCTTTGGTAAATCACCGTGATTCTGCCTTCTATAACAAAGTCACCTGGAAAAGAATGAAACTTCTAGTGACCCATAGCTTGGTGATGATGGAGCAGTTGTAAAAACTAAGATCGATACAGAGAAGGGTTATTAGATGTGTCAAAAGCTTTTCTCCTGAGAAATCTGATTAATCGAGCTGTTGTAGAAATGCTTAAATGGATAACTATAAAAGTAAGACTTAAAATTTATTTTTACTGCTGCTGTTATTACAATCAGTGACTGCCTGACCATGAGATGGTCAACATAACAAAAATAAACAACCCCCTCAGCACCTCCTTCTTTTTAATGTAATTTTCTACATTTTCATGTATAGTACATTTCCTCTATGATTTGATATTTTTTCAAATATATCTATCTTGTGAAAAAACCTGTTTTACAGATTTATTAAGTATAAGCAAAAAAGGACACATTTTAAAATATCAAGTTCAAGACTTATTTTCCTTTAACTCACTGATTTTGCATTCTGAGAAACTGTAATAGCCAATAGACCTTTTAGGTGTCAGGAGTCTGCTATAGTGTTTTTGCTTCTCTTATTCATCTCTTCTCCAAATATGATCATCATAGACTTTTCATTTTGCTGGTCTTACACAAGGAATTTGCGCTGTTATTTGTTTTCTTTAATCAGTTTTTATCATTTCCCAGCTGTAGCCAAAAAAGCCCCATCTGCTACTGAATATACTAGTAAAGGTCAGTTGATTTGCATGCTTGCATCGTAACCTTTGTGGTATAATTGCCAATCCTACAGTCTTAGTGAACTTTTTCTCAGCTACCCAGAGGCATTCAGGATGCCATACAGCACTTCTTTCTCCACCATTCCAGTTCCACTTCTTCTTTCTTCCTTCTAGCATAGTTATAATTATAACACATATCCACCTTAGCATGTGTTGTAAATAAATTTTTTGATTGCAATTGCCAGCCTTCCATCTAATTGCCATGTCTTCCCTCTCATGGTGGCAAAACTTCTTGCTGTTGCTGAGCTATGGTTCGTGCAGGTTTTGGGGTTTTGTGTGATTTTTTTTTTCTTTGAGAGGAGTAACAAACGCTAAAGCATCCATGACCTTTGTATGAATACTCTCATGCAACACCAATTTGATTTAAGTGCATGCTGTACGATGCAATGAATCGCTTGTGCTCTCTTGGCTGGGAAGTATACTTTGAAACCCATTTTACCTGGGCATCTTGTACATGCTCTTTTCGGATCCAGTTCCTTTCTGAGTAAATTTGTCAGCAATCCTGCACATACTTTCTTTCCTATGTTTGAATTCACATCAGCTTTCCATACTATAAAATTGAATTATTCCATTTCTAGGAAGAGAATCTTCCTTTTCCTATCTTAGAGGTGTGAGATATTTCTTTTCCCCTATCATTGCTGTCACCTCCTCTTTAGGAGAAGATGTAAGCTTTAGGAGGATTATGGTATCTGCTTGTAGAAGAAGGTCACTATAAGGGACAAACCTGCAATGATATGAAGAGCTGAAAGCAGAAGACAGTTATAATAGGACATGTAGAACAAGGAAAGCCAAAAGTATGAGGTAGAGGACAACAAAAGGGATCAAAATGGCAGCAAGAGTAAGAAGCAGAAAAGATATGAAGGATATTTTTCCTCTTGCTTCTTTCCATTTCTGCTATAAAAATGAAGAAAAAGAGGAAAAAAACCCCCACAAATCCATCAAGAAATAAGAAACCACAGATGCAGGACAGTGAGTGACAGAACAATGATGCAAGTTCAATCTTATTTTTAATAAACACTTAGGCAAAATGGAACTACTTTGACAGCTAACACTTAAAAGCACTGACTTCATAGTAAGCCTAGAGACAATGGTTACTGCCTTGTGAGCTAGGACATTTGGTTTCAAGCTCCTGTCTCAGATGAGGAGGGGATTTCAAATGCAGTCTGTACTTCCCAGAGTTTTATACTGTGGGCTGCTGGAACTAAAATCAGATAGATATAACTCTAATCTCACTGCTGTCTGCTACGCATCTCCATGCACATGTACCATTTCAGGTTGGAGGTGTGGGACTGCTATGAGTGCTGTGAAGCCACATGTATGAGTAGACCCAGGAGACCGGCAACTGTCAAGCTCTACAGGATTTGCATGCCTGTTGGGACTGACTGCACTGTTAAGCACCATTTATTGCATAGGAGCATTAGGTAACTACATAGTAGTACAAAGCCTGAGCAAGGTTTGGGCAGGGTGAGGGTGGGCAGCTCAGGTCTACATCCTAAAGGAGGTGGTAAGAGATGTGCCTAGTTCAAATTTTTAGCAACATTTGAAAATGTTACCCTATTGCTTCAACTGGTCTAACTTTTTTAGGTGCTGCTAGGCTCAGTGTTTGTTCATTTTTTTCTAATAAGCTGGAAATGTTGAGGAGTGAGCTATTTTAGTAGGCATGGTGGAGCTAAGGGACACTTTTGTGCTTGTATGTCTTACAGAACAAAACACAACCAAGTACAGGTCAGTGACACTGTTGCGTGATTTATTACTCAGGGTTTTGTCCATAGCAGGAATGTAACTATGTTGTACCTTAGAGGAAAAAAAATGTTTTTCTTTAAAAATTTTCCACTTTTCCTAGTTATTCTAAAATTGTTCAGCTGTGATCAGCAAAGAAAGGACTTGGTTTCCATTTGTCTGTTACATAAATCTGAAATATGTTAAATATATGTGCTAAAATTTTTTCTCTTCAAACTGGCCTCCTACAGAAGCACTGCAGCTGGGCCAAGCACTCCCAGGTCTGTCAACAGGAGTATTACCATTGCTTCAGTGGGAAAAAGGCTGAGCTCATAAATCCAGGGTGAAGACATTTCTGTCTCTTCCCTCTCTTCTTGGTAATGTTTTTGTTCTTCTCCATCCAACATGATGCTTAGTCACCGTCAGCAGGTAGGTTTTGCAATATCTATTCAGGGACAAGTGTACTGAAAACAGTTCCATAGGTCAAGGTCATAGCTTCACTCCAAAAGGAAAAGTACTGCCCTAAAAGAATACTCTTAATGGGAAGGCTGTTCTGAACTTACAAATATGTCCATGTTGCATTTGAAAGTCAGAACAACACCAAGGCTCAAGAGCATGTTGCAACTCTGATCCACATTCATTCATGCCAGAAAAGGGCTTTTTATTTTACAGAGCAGGATGTCTTGGGGATTATCTTCTCATAAGGATCTGGTGTCTGTAGTCCCTAAACTTTTTCAGCC
The DNA here is from genome assembly GCA_013397725.1 of Rhagologus leucostigma. Classification (NCBI taxonomy): domain Eukaryota; kingdom Metazoa; phylum Chordata; class Aves; order Passeriformes; genus Rhagologus; species Rhagologus leucostigma. Next base: position 68,225 of record VZTD01005515.1, on the reverse strand, counting down.
TCAGCACCTGAAATCCACACTTAAGGTCTCCAATAATTAGAAAGACTTCTTTTTTAGAGGTATTGGACTCTACAGCTCCCTTTAAGAACTCTTTTTTTTTGCACTGTGATATTGTAATATAAATAAAGGAACTTTGTGCATGAAGAGAAGCACTAACCAAACAGTAATTTGCCATTGTTGCCACTAGAGGATGAACACTAAACAAGAGTGAAACTGCATACTACTAGTGCTCCTCCCAGAGCTTATTCCTTTCAAAGTATACATACACAGTATGACAGAAAAATAGCTGTGTCATTTAAACTTAAGAATTTAATTCCACTAGACTTGTGAGTCACCTGGAGAAATGAAAGGAATTTCAAGCTCTGTAAACAAAAGAAATACTAGTTGTTTGGTGGTTGGTTTTTTTTTAATTTATTTTTTGCCCTATGGATATACTTCCATGTGAAATATAATAATAGCAGTATAGTTTCTTATGTGCAATTTGATACATGTAGTTTCACACCTTCTAACATCCTGATTTTATAAATTAGAGACAAACCCTTCTCTGGGAGCACCTTTCACTAAGGTCTGTACTATATAGGCCTGGTTGAAGTCCTTTGGGATTGTTACATGCAATTAACTGTTGATACTGTGGTTGTAGGATGTCAAGACACATGTTGGAAAACCCCTGAAGAACCAGTTGATTGTATTAATATTCTCATGAAATACTATAAGCAGTTTTATAACTTTTGCAGACTCATGAACACCTAAATTATTCCAAAACAAATGCCATATAGTCTTTTGTATTTAAACATTCTAGAGGGAAAATAGAAGTAGTCTCCAAAATCATGAGACCCCTTGGTTTTTTGCATCTGTCTGCTGATATAGCTTGAAAACTTGGAAAGACCCAGTCAGTGCTGTGTTACCACTCAGTACAATCTGTTTTCCTCCACTGAGGAAAGTCTTTGAGTTTTTACCGGCACCACCTAGTTCCATGAACCTGACAGGGTTGCTCCCTGAAAAACCTTCCCATCATTTACTGTGCTCTGAATTTCAGAAGTTTTGCATTGCACTTGGAATGAAGCCAAAGATGTCTTAGGTGTTAAGTAGACATATTCCCTGGATTCCTCTTGCATTTAATGTAGCCCAAAGCAGGGCCTTACAAGGAATTTTGCAGCAGCTACACCCCTGGCCTCCAAAGGTCTGGAACTTGTCCCACATGACCTTTCCACTTGGCTTAGCATCATGGAGTAGACAAACGCACTTTGGGGTATGGCAACCGAATCTGAGTTTCAGCAGAAGACCAGTGTCAGATATCAGAGGGCATCAGATGGGCAAGGAATCCAGCAGTGAAGACCAGACACTAAAGACAAAAGACCTCTGTGTCTTATAAGGAAGGAAACAAATAGAGGCCAAATCAGAGAAGACATTAGATGAAGACGTCTGAAGACCAAGAAACTGGATGGGCAGGAGCCAAGAGTGACTTTGACAGGCAACTGTGAGAAAGGAAAGCAGAAGCAGTATCAAGATTTCCTGAGACTAGGATGAGAAGCCTGAAGAAGGAACAACTGGAACTGACTGTCTGGGAAGGTTCAAATAAACAAGCGGCAGAACTGGGTCATTTGGATTAAGCATCGGGTCATGCAGCCAGACTAATCTGTGCTTGTCCCAGGGGTAGAGGAGGGTTTTATGCTAACCTTGCACTTGCCTGATCTCAGTTCAGCCCCTGGCATGAATCACAGATACTGATGAAATGCCTGCAGGCTCAAGGGGAATAGCAGCACATCTGCAACCATGCCTATTTTATCTCAAAAGCAGCTTGGGATCTACACCAGCCAGGAGCTCTCTGGTTGCCAGAGGAACCTGTGGAGGCCAGACAAGCAGCCTGGGTAACACACACAAACAAATTCCAGAACATTAACTAAACATGAAACCAAGTGAGCGTGACTTGGCTCATGACCTGAAGGACAGCATTGCCCCACTGCCTGGCTACACAGAAAGCCAAGTCTGAGAACAAGGCTGTTCTCCTGAGAAATTCTGAAGAATTTCACTTCAAGAATCATTAGCAAAAACATCCTAATTCCTTTTAAATCCTGAGAGAGGTTGTAAAACCACAACTCCACTTCTTACATTTTGGAGTGTAACACAGATGCTATTGATTGGCCTGCCTCATATTGTTGGCATGGGACATACTTCTTCTCTGCCACCTTGGATGTGAGATATTACAAGTTACAGTGTGGGAAGGAAATGCAAAAGTGTCCCTTGCCTCCATTCTTAAATGACAGCTTCTTTTGAATGCGGCCTCTTCTCTTCAGGATAATTAGTGCCTGGAACAGCAGCAAAACCAGCATAAGCCAGGAAAGTGCACATGCTAGAGCCACACAAGTGCAGAGACGTGTGTATGTAGGTGGTAAATATGTTGTGGATTCCTGCTGCTGACACTCCACAGATCACTTAGAAGTGATCAACTCTGCCTGTTTAATCTAAACATTAAATAACAGACAGCAGTAGGAACTAACATGAATATTGTGCCTTTTGCATAAATTCTTGACTGATGCTTCAGAAAGTTCCTTTGAGCTAAATTACCATTTTGACACTACAGCTGTCAGGTAAGCCACCCTTCTTGACCTCCATGCAGCAGCTCCAGAGGAAAAAAAAAACAAACAGAAAACCCATACTTGCTCAAAACATACAGCCAAGGATTAAGTATCTCAAATACACCAGTGAGTTGCATTTACAGTCTAAGGCTGGGACAAACTGATTTTGAACCAAAACTTCAAAATAAGATGTCATGAATTAGTAATCTCTAAAGACTGGCCTCCCTTGTTGGTGCCTCTCAGTATTTCCTCATCTCACCAGGTAGCAGCAAAAACATTCCAGATTGCATCAGCTTTGATTATCCTTAAGATGGAGAGATTCTCCTTCGGCTAACCAGGATTACACTCTATGTGGCCACTAGGACTTTTTCACTTAAGAAACATCACCAACCCTATAAGACTTGAATGCTACATGAAAGATTATGGGCAGGAAGAGCTGTGGCAGGATGAAGAATGATTCTTACAGAAAGTTTTTCCTCCCTTTTTTGTTCTAGGCCTTTCAGCCATTATAAATTAACACTAACTCTTCTTAATTAATACCTGACTTCTCCTAGATTTAAGAGGAAAGAATGACAAAACAAATGAACAACAGAAAAAACATTTTGGAAGTAAAGAGGAAGTCTAACAGGCACTTTAATGAAGAGTGTGATTTACTGGAACTAACCATTTCCACATGATGGATGTGACAGCACTTAACCCACAGGTAGCCCAATCAAGTTTCTTCAATTGCCAGTTCATGTTTAGTTGCCTCCTCAATGTTTTTAAGTTGACGAAGCAGCCATTCTCTTTCTTTCTTTCTCTGTTATAGAAAAGAAAATATTATTTAATCAACCTAATCCATTCAGATGCCACTTGCTTTCAAAAACAAACAACATACACAAAGGACTTAGGACCCAACTCAACTTTGGCTGAAGTTTGCCATTTGTTTTAAGCAAAGAAGCTTTTACTCTCAAAGCTGGCAAGTTTTCTTAAGTTTTTAACATGCTCAAGAACAATATGGCACAGAGGAAAAACCAAACTAGAACAGAATTTGATGGCTTCACACTGACATGACAACCTTCAGAGTCTAAATCTGCTGCCTTCCTATCCTTTCTATGGGCTTTCCACAAGCCCTTTGCTAATAATTAAAGTTTCAGAAATTTGAGTTCTCGTGCTCCACAGACAACCAGCACCTTCAGAACATCTATTAATCTAAGCTTTCCCCAGGAAACTCTACATCAGTCAAAAGGACTGCTCACAAGATCCCATTTGCAATGACTGGCATTCTTTTTTATAAAGCACTACAATTTGGATTAAACAGAGAAAGGAGTAGATTATTTGTTTCTCCAGTTTGAGCTGACTTGCTAACATTAGGAAACTTTAGAATTTAAATTACTGATTTCTTCCTATTCTTACATATCTTCTAAATAAAGATATCGTTTTAAAAAATACACTTTCCTGCTAGGGTACACAATGAGTCATACCAGCTCACAAGCTGAAGCAAATGCTAGTTTGGAAGTTTGCATGGCATTCCATCGGTGATTAGGAATGGTATCACAGAGTCTACCAGGTTATGACCCAATTCATAAACAGATGTCCTCACTGCTAAAGTTGTGGAAATGTTCTATTAGTATATTCCCACTTTACTAGAAACATCTGTATATATTCAGCATTGGTAGAAGTTTGTGTAACTTAGCTATTGCATAACTAAATGAAAGCCTTTACCTGAAGAGCTTTATCAATTTTCTTTTTCCTGGATTTTGCAACCAGGGGATCTTTTATCCCTGGTATTCCAGAAACAAGCAATGAAGGTCCACTCTTGGGAGTTACTGCAGCATCCACAGATGCTCTGGTGGTAGCTTGAGTTTCTATGTTTGGGACAACCTTGTAAACTGGCTCTTGATTTGATTCATCAGAGGCCAACACGGTGGAAAGCCTCCTTCTAGAAAATACAAGCCGAGAGCTTTGGCTTTTCTCTTTGTTTAGTTCTTGCAAATCAAATGCTGTTGAAAGCCTTTTTGGGGACATATGAGGGAAGTATGCATCCATACGTACTGATGATACTTGAGATAATGATCTACTTAGATTTGGTTTTGGCATCGGAGATCCATAAACCCTCTTTGTGGCATCTCGCTCCTCGTTTGACTGATTTGTCAGATCTGTAAGAGACGGAATTGTTCTTGAAAGAATTGAGTCCACTGGGGTGCTGTGTTTCACCATTCTCTTTTTCAGAGATCTTTTAACATTCAGAAAAGAATCATCTTCCTCTGACATGTTGAAGTCAGGTTTATTGCCTTAAAAAAATAAGAAGATTGTGTCATTGTTCACACTGTGAGAGATACAATGCAAGCTGCTTTTTAGCAGCAAGCTGCTAAATCAAATCCAAAGTGTTCCTATTTTCCTGTCTACATTCTGCCTTTAAATGGAGTTTATCCTTTATGTAGATCAGTGTTCAAGCATTGGAAGAGCCATGTTGAAAACAAAACATGAGAACACAGCTGGTTACACATCCAATGCTTACTCGTCTCCCAGCCTTCTGCATGAGGAGCTCCAAGTGTGCTAGAATTTTTAAATATCTTTTATTGACTGCAACATCATTAAGATAGTGTTTTCTCCTTCCAAGCATATAAATAATATATTTTTTGAGTTTCAGCTGCTAACTGTTCAACTGTATGTAGCTGAAAACTATTAGATGGAAGAGGGACTACCATAGCGTAGCAAAAAATCAAGTGCTCTCAACAGATGGGCAGAGAATTTCTGGATTCACCAATCATCTCTTAGTCAAATTGCCATTTTATTTCCCTTAATTCCTTGAAAGGCGGATCACAAACCTCTAATTCCCTCCTATTTACTTGACATTTGTCTTACTTCAGCTGATCCTAAGCTTTGATTCTATAAAAAATGTATGTTCTGTGCAAGTCTGTTTTCAACTGAATTTACAATGGCAAGGTTGCTTTTGCTAGTAGCATTATCCCTATCCATTTGCAAACCCCCAACAAAAAGAAACACTACTTCTTACACTTACTACTTCTTGGGCAGAAAAGCCCAAGATAAAGATATCCAATTTAAGATATATTTAAGATAAACATCTCAATTAGGTGAGCAGTTAAGTACTTCTAGTAACTGCTGAAGTCTTTGCTTTCATGAAATAGTTCAGATATTTCATGCAGGTTGATTGCCCCATATTCTCGGCTGTATATAGATTGAGGGCTTGGAGGGGTAAGACAACAGGACTACGATGAAGCATGGCACAAGAAGACAGGGAGGTATATTTTCTGAAATAAAAGGCATTAGTTCTCCATGCCTTGTCAGTGTTTTGCACCTGGGTAGTGTCTAAGTTTTCCAGTGGAGTTTCAAATCCACTTTGTGTTTCTAAACATAAAGGCAGCAAGAGATAGAGCACTGACTCTTCAATACAACCGAAGTCAGGTGTTTTGTTTTTTTTCTCTCTTTAGAAGGAGGCAGGAGTACTCCATAATCATTTTTGTTTGGATACCCATTTATTCTCTCACTTCTTAGCAGTGCTAGCTTGACACACAAGCAGGACTCAGTCTACAGACACTGCATTTTTCCTGTCTTGTTTATACAGATTGACTTCCTTTAGTCTTTATCATAGAAGCTTACTGGCAGTAAGCTTACATGACTGAGCTTAGAAAGGGAATAAAAAGGAGTTTGCAGTCATCACTCCTCCTCCAAACCTATCCTCAGCTATGTATTTTAAAGCTTTCCCCTTCATCATTAAATGGCCAATTAAAAGCTATTTCTTATTTAAATTAGTTTTTAACACGTTTTCAACCAAAGCTTTTGTGGAAAATAATGATTTTTTTTCTTTCACATTTCTTTGTGTTTTAGAAAGATAAATATGTATAAGAAACAGATTTTTTCTGCTCTAACACCACTATAGATAAAGGAGAGAAGTCTAAAAACAACAGAGAAATATAAACTATTTGAGAATATCAAAGTTACCACAGAGAATACATTTTGCAGGAAATTTGACAAAATATAGCAGGCTTACCAGACCTACCAGAATCTATCTGATATCTATCTATCTTTCTTTCTTTCTTCCTTCCTTCCTTCCTTCCTTCCTCTTTTAAGTAATCTGGCTTCAGCTGCTACTTCCTTTCTTATAGACCTGTTCACCCTGGCCATCCTATGCTACAGACACTCCCTAATTAACACATTTAGCATTTTCTGGGAGTATCAGCAGAGCTTCTAACTGAATAAATAAATAAATAGAAATCTAGGATTAATTAAGCATAGGAAAATAGGCTAACCAACTTATCTATGTACTATGTTTATTGCTATTTAATCTCTGCTGTTTACTGCCTATTTCAACCACAAAAACACTCTAGTGGTTAATTGGCTTCACATGGCTGCTTAAGGCACATTGAGGATCTGTTGCAAGATGGATATATGTTGATGAAGTATATAGCCATCCTGATTTTATTTTCTCATGGTTTTCCTTGTTCAAAAAATAAATGGGAAATTAATGTTAAATTTGCCATGAAAAAGCTCTTCTTTTAGGAAAACAGGAAGTGAGAATAAACTGAAAAACTAAATTTCAGTGTGAATTTCATGGTGTTTGCAGCTAACAGCTAAGGACAGCATTTTATCTTGAAGCATGTGTTTTCAAAGTATCAGCACTTAGATTAGAATTCCATTGGTTTGAAATGGTGTGCTTTAGGTGGAGGACTGTAATTTTTATCAACAGAAAAGCAGTTGGACTACACCAGTCCTGCTGAATTGCAAGTCAGCTCTGTGGTAGCTGACAGTAAACAGCTGTTATCACAATGCTGTAGAGCAAGAACAGGTGTGAGGGAGCATGTGCACAAATATTGGGGTAGTCCCTTTTGACAAAGCATGACCTGTGGACCTTTAAGCTGATCAGATAGACCTAATTTCAGGGCTTTATGGTGATGACCTGCAGTTGTAGAGTGCATCTAGCACAGACAGAGGGGCAAAGCACTGATCTCGCAGGGATTTGAACTTTTGGTTCCAGGGAGTCTGGGCATTTCAAACCTAATCATAAACCACTCTCTCTTGCCACGTTAACAGTTGCACTATGAATAGAGAATTGGAGCTACCAGTTCAATATTTAGAAGTAACAGACTGTCAGTATATGGGTAAAGCTGCTAGGCTTAAGTTATGCGCCCCTAAGGAGCTGAAAGAGGGCTTGAGAAATAGAGGCACATTACAATCACATGGATTGCATGAGTAAACATTTTGGAAATAAATAGTCTGTCCAGGATAAGCTATTTATTTTCTGAACTCCCAGGGGAAGTTCCTACAGGAATATTTTGAGAATTAAACAAAAGCTATTTTGAGATACTTGTGGCTGGGCAAAAAAACAAAAAAACAAAAAAACAACAACTTCTCAGTCCTTTATAAACATAGACCAACCTTTACCTTGTTTTGAGTATTTGTAGTTAGTTTTCATACCTTGTGGCTTGGTGACCAAATACACCAGGTCAGCCATACTGTGCCTTGCAGGGCCCAGTAAGCCAGTTCCTTATATAGTACAGAGCACAAAATGATGTCTTGACATGGTGTCACAATGTTTGTGCTGTCCTGCTGTATTGTAGGACATAGTATCACCTCTCCCAGCAAGGCAGTGACACAAATAACACTGAGTAGTATGAACCTGCATGAGAAGCTTTCTGGGGTGCTGAGAAAACTGACATAATTTCACTGGACCCCTTCAAAAACTCATGGCTTTGCCTCCCAGCTGCTGCTTGGCACTCCTTGTCATGCTTGTCCTTACCTTTTCCATGGTATCTCAGAGTCTGCAAGTGCTGTCTGTGGCTTCATTATCTTTATGTCTACCTTCCATGGCCTTTTCTGCAAAACTCTTAAAAAACAACCTTCCCCTTTTCTAAAAAGCCTTTACTTGCTGTTTTTTCTAGAACCTTGCTAAATATTCTCAAGATACAAATTAGGAGGTTTGCAAATTGTTCTTGCTGTTAATAATGTTTATCTTATGTCCTACAGATTCATCTGTTTATCAAGTGGTGGCAGGATGTTATAGAGAATAGGAAAGACATAACTGTGCAGAGATACGCCAGAAAAGAGTCCAAAATTAATGTAAGAATCAGAGCTCAGCAGAACATCTGCAGTGATGATATTGCCTTGGCCTCAGTGTGTTTGTAGCCATATTCTATATCTGAACAGGAAACATCCAAACTCTGACTTGAGTGATGCCTTGAAAGCTTGCATCTTTCAAAGAATGACACATATTGTGTCCTGCACATAGAACTATTAGTTATGAATAATCCCTTCACTAAATTTACATTCCTTGGAATGATCATCTTCATCCTTAGCATTCCCTACTCGATATTTTGAGCAATAACTTCAAAGGTTTGGATACAGCCTTTTGGGCTATATTTACACACCATTCCTCTCATTTGTTGCATAATGCAAGATGGCACTTAATTCTAGCAATGTTATTATATATCTCCATATATGTTATATCAAACCTCCCACTGCTTTAGGTTTATATCTTGAAAGATTCTTTTGCTGATCTCATTTTAGGAGATAATTTCATCCTCTTTCTAAATTTGCTCCAAAAATACAAAACCTACATAGGTTACTGCATTCCCTTAAAAGAAACATTAATTCTTAAATTTTTTACTTCCAAAACCAACAAAAGTGGTGAATATAAAAACAGTACATCGTTTTGTTCAAATTTCAGCCCTTTCATTCCAGTTCAAATACTTGAATTCACTTCAAAGACATGGAATTTTGAGGCGGCTTCATCTGGAAAATGGCAAAACTGGAATTATTTTTCAGTTTACTAAGGAATAATATACATACAGGGACAAAAATGAACACCTTTCTCCCTTTGTCTTCTGATTTGTTTTGAGACACTGCAATTCTTCAATTGCTGCTCTTTTAATTTCTTCATTTTCCACTCCGAGGATGTCACCAAACAGTTCTCCTGAAGAGAAATTGTGTTCTGAACCAATCCTTAGCTCATATGCTTCCCTAACATATTTTCTTGAATTGGATATGTAATTCAAGTTTGTGAAGTCACAAATCTTGCATAAGTCTCCAAGCTAGGTACTCTCCAAGAGCTAGGTGCAGTCTTTCCTGGGCAGAACACCAAGAGGCCCTCTCCCTGCTCTTGCAACTTGTCTGATGTTTTTAGGTATAGAGGGTGATTCCACAAAAAAGTACATAATAAGAAATAGGAGCTGGTAAGTAGAGCTCAGCATTCTACTCTGTCTGATGACCCGTGGTATGATTACCCTTGTTCAAAGCATTGGAGGGAAGAAGGAAGAGCCAGACGAAGCATAGAAATGGTGGTGAGGAGCAAAAAGAAAGTGAAAAGAAATTAAGAGAGGGACACAAATGAAAATCCTTTCCTAAATTTAGACTCATGTAGAAAGAATAAATTAGAAGAAAGATTATAGGAGTGGGCAGAACAAAAGAAAAAAATAAAAAAGAAAGGAAATTAAATTGTTTCCTAAGTGATTTAGAAGACTTGGGCCCAAATTACAAGTTGTTTATGGATGAAACTCCATAAAAACACAGATCTGATTCAAATTCACATAAACTATTCTTCCTGTGTCTGAGTTTTGTATATAGGCAAGTCAATCAGGAGTGCTTTAAGACTGCTGATCAGACCGAGCTCCACAGTGAAAATAGGAGTGAAACATTTTATTTGCTAATGTGAAGTCTAAAATGAGCAGGGAGCCTCACCATGAACTAAACACTGCAGAATAGTGCTTCCTTTGGGACTGGAAAGCATTATGGTACAGTGAGCAAATGGAAAAGCATTCTGTACCAGTAAGCTCCTTGGGCAGCCAGACATTGAAATGGAAACACTGCACCACATTCTGTGGACTTAATCTCTTCAGGTGCATAAAGCTGCACAGAAGTAGCCAGTGGAACTTTTCAAAAGCACCTCAGCACTATTTCCACTTATTTCAGTGGGAATTACATGTCTGGGCATCACTGAGAATCCTGAGTTTTGTGATAGGGTAAACGGTGGGGACAGGCATTTTATATACGTGTTTGGAAGACACTTTAGAGTAGAGTAGAATAGAAAAGAACGGATGAGAAGAGAAAGGAATAGAATATTTCAGCTGGAAGGGATAGTTAATGTTCATCCAGTCCTGACACTTCAGACTGACCAAAAGCTAAAGGATGTAAGTAAGGGTATTGTCTGAATGACTCTTAAACGCTGATGGATAAAGGGTGTCAACCACCTGTCCAGGAAGCCTTTTCCAGTGTGTGACCACCTTCTTGCTAAAGAAATACTTCCTAATGTCCAGTCTAAACCTTCCCCAGCGAATGTGGCTTTGAGCCGTTCCTACGTGCCCTGGCACTGGTTACCAAGGAGAAGAGATTGGCACCTCCCTCTCCCCTTCCCCTCCTCGGGAAGCTGTAGGGAGCAGTGAGATCACATCTCAGCCTCCTTCTCTCCAAACTAGACAAAACCAGTGTCCTCAGCTAGCATGTCTGCCAGCCCCTTCACCAGCAAAACCTTTGCTGAAACCTTCAGAAACCAAGGACAATATGAATCCTTTGTAGTCTGTTAAACAAACTTTTCAGTGCCTGAAAAGCATTATTTACAATCTTGATCTTGAGCAATTTTAAAGTTTTTGCCTTTTGGAAGACTTTCTTCACAGGTTATTTATGGTGGTAATGTGGAAGTAGTACCTTTGCAAGTGTTGGAGGTTCCCATTTTTCAGTGTGGCAATGACTTTTTTTCTGGCCAGAGGCAAGATCAGTGTCTTTGTTTACAGTGTCTGGGAACAGACCTATGTATGGCATAATTTTCACTCCAATCTGATCATAGGAGCACCTCATAAGGAGCCTGAGAGTAAGGCTTTAGGGAATCCCGGATAAATAGGTTTAGTGATTTCATAACCTGTCAGAAAAAAAAATGGCTTTGAACTAGCAATACACTGAGCCATGATCTGCACTTCAGGTTATATATTTCTACAGGTTTAACTTATGACTGCTATGACCGGCTCTGTTCAACTGGACAACAAATCCAATTTTGTGCATTTAAAACCATGATCTTGAAATACTTTCTGGGTTTCACGGCTGCTCAGAAAGTCAAACCCTTATTTAAATCATCTTCCATATGATTCATTTCAGTAAGAGTTTGAGGAACAATAAGATTTGGCTCGTTGTCTCTGAACCATTTCAAATAGTTTTAAAAGCTTTTAATATGGGTGTTGGTGTTATAAATTTTTCACTGAGGTCCACCAATCGCAGGCAACTGGAAGTAGTATTCTAATGGTAATTTTTTTTTTCCTGCTTTAATGTAATAGTAGGACTGAAGAAACAAGTTCCTTAAAGAACATACCTTTACACCTTATAGGCAAGTTCAGTGCCACATCCTCCTTCAGCTTAGACCAGCTCTGCCCTCAGATACAGTGCTTGGTGTCTATGTGAAAGGAAGATTAATTTTTACACATATAAAGATGCTACAATATTAAGATAAATTATAAAAGCTTAAAGCATTAAAAATTGTCATCTCTCTTTGTTAAACAAGGTTATAATACACAAGTAGCCAGTCTAAAACCATTGTGGGGGATGTCAAATTGAGAAAAGTTAGCTTCTTTATATAGAAGTCTGAAGGATCAATATTTGACTTCAAAAAATCTTATTACCTCAGTAGTAAGAAGTCAGGTATACTTTAATAGCAGCAGAGGTCATTGACCTTGATAAAATCAATGTGTTACCACTGCCTTTGTAATTGCGTCAATGATTCCTCTTCATTATATGCTTATCCACTCTTGTCATACCAGAATGCCACAATGTTCTGTCTGCATGTTGTTTATTCACTAGTCAGTGTCCTATACACATTCTACGTGTTTCTACACCCCACAAGTCAATCTGAGTTAATGTTCAACTGGGACCTTTCCTCAGTAACTTGCTGTGTCTTTTCTGATACAACTGCTCCTTTTTAATTATGTTGGCAGAGCTGCTGAGGAGCACATAACAGTATTGCCACAGTTCAATAAACATACCGAGTAACTATAGAGTTTGGGGGAAAACAGTCGGTGCTGCTTTCATGACCTTTGGCAATAGTATGAGACCAATTTGGCCAATGCCAAACAAATGTCTAGCTTCAAATGTCTCAGCAACCAGAAAATGATGGACTTGTTTTACTTTATTACATCCAATAATAAACTAAAAGCGCTGTGTTTGTGCAGTGCAGCAGCACGGCCAGACTGAGTGTAGTCCTGTGCAGAAGTAAGGCCAGGTGAATATAAATGGCTCTTTTTTGTTGCATTAGAATTGTGCAGATGAATCCCCAGGTGGTCTAAGTTGAAGGAAAGCTAATTAATTAATCAGAGTCCCACTGACTTAGTGAAGCAGAGCACTTCTGATAGAGAAGCTCATCTGCTGTGTCTGTGATGGTGTAGTAATTTATATGTTACACTGCCTCTATGAAAGCCATCATTGGAATCTTCAGAGTGTGCCTTGTAAATGAAAAGGTAAATATTCTTGATAATAATGACTACTTCTTCATCCTAGCTTCTTCCTTTCTAGCTCTCTATGGCTAAATACAATAACAGTTAATCAATATCTGATTATAAATATAGGAACAGTGTAAACCTGTGAGACTCGTATTAATGTAATATTAAAAAACAGTTTCTATTCTCTGAACTTTGAGCCTGGAAATCTATGCAAACTACTGCTGAAGTTGACAGCAGAAATAATCTGCACAAGACTGAATACTTAAGATCAAACCAGGACTCCTAAGGAGCCTGACTACACCTCAAGATCCCTATCATTAAATAGGTCTCTTGACGGTTTAGAAGGTTTCATGAGAGCCAAAAATGCCACAGACAATCTCTAATACGTGGCTCATTTTACAGCTATGACTCTTTTTTCCATCATAATGGCCCAAATGAGAATGGCCCAAACAAGAATATAGTCCATGATTTGATACCTGTATAATTTTTTCCTTCCATTGAACATCATGTTCTGCCCGCAGAAACGGCATTAGGTGACCCACTGCTCTAGGGAATGGCTGCAAAACTGGAAGACTTTGACATAGATACAATGGCAATGCACCAAGGTACACAATGGAAAATGTACACAATATTCTAATTTTCTATTCTCCCCTTCTGCCTGTTTGAAATCCACAACATCCTCTGATAACATTTTTGGACAAGAACCTCAGTTTCAGTCCTGGGTGGTTTATGCTATGGAAATGCTGTCTGGAATTCCTCATGTCCAAAAGTGTTACCAGAGGATGTATGCAATCTAATGCTGATACTGCCTCATTCTTTAAGCAAAATGAATTCTCATACTTCTCTGAAGTGATTCGGCTGTGTAATGGGGCATGGCAGAAAAATGTTTCCAAGTAATAACCCAAATCATTAATCCAGAACACACACTATCTTGTTGACATATGTCTGTGAGTGTACATATTTTATACAGAAGTATAAATAGCTCTGTGTGTATTTATGTACATAAAATTCCACAAAACAACAATGGAAGGGTTACAAATTTTAGTATTAAGAGAAAGCCTTAAAATGCCAATGTGGCAGAATAGGCACAGTGAAAGGTGAAGGACAGATTTTCAGCTTATTTGTGTCCTTTTGGCTTTAGTGGAGTCATTCTGATTTACACTTAGGAAGGTCTGGCAAGTTGTCTTTCAGAAGGGAAGGACAAGGCAAAAAATGGCTACATAAGGCCTCAAACACTAATGTAAGGTCAAACCAAGAACAGTTCCATCACATTCCCTGCCAACACTGTAATTCTGTACAACTCACACTGTGTTCTCTAACCTGCAAGAAAAACAGCTGGGGAGACTTTTTCTAACGTTTGGATTAAAACTCCTTGCATCTGAGCCCAGGCTGTTATACCTCACAGGGGACCCTGCATTTTCAAGTTATCTCAGGGCATATCTTCATGGACAGGAATGAGGCACCTGAGCACCTCTGCTTCTACTCTGAGCTGGCCAAATGGGAGTCTGCCGTCATTCGCAAGTGGTACAATCCAATTACTTTGAACTACCCAAGCTTAGTGACTCTCCTGCGAGGCATGTTACCTGATAAAACTTTATCAGTTTTTAAATCAATTTTAAGTTAACCTATACAATTTTGCACTCAGGTTGCCTCTCTATCTTGCACAACATAAACTGCCTACAAATAATCTACACTTGGCCCAAATTGACCTATTTCTGCCTTGTGGAAAGGGAGAGATAAACTTCCCTTCACCATCTTCTGGTCTGTGTGGCTGGTATTTTGCTGGTCATTGCATGTTTATTTTCCTTTGCTCGCACAGTGAATGGTACATTTGGCCCAAGCTGGCTTGCACTGCGATCAATGCAGAAAATCAGTGAGAGTCACAAGGGAGCTGAATTGTTCCCATGAGATTCCTCAGTTCAAAGCAATTCTGAATGCAGAATTGCAGCATTTCTAGAGGCATGTTCACAGCCTGAAAACTGAGAAGTTGTAGCTGGACCCTCTGAGAGGCTGCTTGGTACATAATAATGAATGCAACTTGAAATTGTTCAAATTTCAAAAATTCCCAAACAGCCTTCCCCCCAAAAAGCCAAACCAAAACCAAAACAACAATCTCAAACAACTGTTTATTCAAGCAATTTTTTTCCTTTATTTTTAATTAGATTCCAGAAATTATAATAGTGCAAACACTCAGTATAAAAGTTGCAATTAAGAAATTTACATTCACATTTAACATTTCAGTCCATTCACTTTTTAACATAAAAATAGGACAAATATTCAATTGCTCTTCTCAATTTAACAATCCTGAAAAAGACTGGAAGATACTCTACAATAATATATTTACATAAAAATAGACCCGTATTATTAATGAAAATCTATCATTAGAAGTTACCCAGTGTTAAGTTATTGTATTGTACTATGTATATACATATATATATATATATATATAGTGTATAGCTATAAAGATAAAAAGATTATTTATAGGTTCAGTGGGCTATAGCAGTTGGAATAATGACATCTTGACTTACTAGTTCACTCCTTGTAGGACTCTTCATTTTACCTATGTAGATGTTTCTTTTGTGATACAGTAGGCCTCCTCCCAGTCCCTTTGAAGTCACTGGTGACACCCCATTTGACATGGCAGAAGAATAGACACTAGAATAAGGCCTAATCTAAAAATTCAATAATTGTTGAAGCTAATATTTTCATTAATTTTACTGGGCTGTAAACAAGGCTAAAAGTTCTACTGAAAACTTTTATGCCAATAAATACAGAGAAGAACACATTTGGTTTTCCCGTATGTCTACCTGATGCAAATAATTCTTTTTTCCACAAAGTCTAAGCAAATATTCAGGTTAGTTCAGAAGCAATGCAGAATTTGCTGCAAACATCTGCAGGTTAAGTAGCTGATAAGATTCCTCTTGCACAGTCTTACTGAATGTTTCAATTCAACCAGCCTTATAATACTCCAAGCCTGTATCCTTCCTCTCTCTAATATTTTAGTAAAGAGTGGTATCCAGACAGACAACATGACTGCTCTTGAAATGGATTTGCATGTTTTTGTTAAACTGCTAGGGAACATGAATTAGGCTACACCATTCCTGCTTCTCTGTGTCTCTTCTTTGGGCCCTTCAGCAGAGATGCTGCTCTGCTTGCTGATGGCAGGCTGAAGCCTTATTGCCCAGCTTGCTGCCAGCTGCTTGTGCCTGCACTCCCACCACAGGGTATATCTACGTGCTCTTTCAGGTTTGCTGTCATATGTACTGCTTCCTAACAAGATTATGTTAAATGTAATTCTTTCCCCCTAAACATCTATTACATGAAAAATCAACTTTTTGAAAAGATATATTCTTTTCAAAAATGAAACTTGACAACCATGTGACAGAGGACCTACAGAGGGAGATGGTAAAGCAGGCCTGAGTGGACAGTAAACACCTCAACAAAAAATATGACGGCACTGAACAACTGAAGGTGAGTTAAGGGTAGAAGTGGTACCAGTTTCTGAAGAAGCAGTATTTTATGAGCTGTAGGTCATATTTGTACATCCAAAGAAGACTTATGTGGTGTTAAAAGGCAGGTAGGTATGTTTAGTTCCATCTCCTCTTATTGCTATGGCATTTATTACATTTAAATATTTATAGGATGCCTAAAATTATGGATAAGCCTATAATGG
This sequence comes from Rhagologus leucostigma, assembly GCA_013397725.1. Lineage (NCBI taxonomy): Eukaryota > Metazoa > Chordata > Aves > Passeriformes > Rhagologus > Rhagologus leucostigma. The sequence goes on along the minus strand of VZTD01005515.1, from coordinate 51,561 downwards.
ACTCTCTGTCATCATGTAGGCAGATATTTCGTTTGTAGAACACACACTCTGTGTAGTTGTTTGCTTCCTACCTTAGGCTGCTGAACATTAATTATAAAATACTTTTAAATCTTGTCAATTAACAGATTGGAAAAATGCTTAGCATTTTATTTCCAAGCAGAACCTATGTACACATGCTAGCAGGGCAGAAGTTAACCTCCAGACAGCAGAGAGTACAAGGACTTAACAGCAGGATAAAATCCAGACAGATATTACTTGCGACACAAGTTTTAAACACAGGGATTTTAAGAGATGGGTCAAATTTGACTGAATCTGCTTGAAACTGTGAAATGTGTGCTAGAATTAAACTTCTGTCAGAATTTCAAAATTCAATAAATAATATCATAAATCTAATATGATAATAATCATATAATAATTAAATAATATCACTGCTCTAAGATTCTCTGTATTGAGTTAATTATGCTAGAAAACATAGCTGTTCTTGGATTCTAGCTTTTAGACCAGTAAGCATTGCTTTCATTCTTACTGTATTCTGTAATATTTTTCAAAGCTAGTTCTCTGTAATAACCAGCTCTTTAAATGCAGAAAAGAAACTCTCCGTTTGCTTTGTCTAAGTTCACTTTTGTGCAGACAATTACACTTGTAAATGGGAGCAAGTTATGCAAACACTTTTCTTCTTTGTTTTTCCTTATTGAGCCCTAGTATTTTTATTGTAAAAAAAGCAGGAATTCTAAGTGAGGAAGAATCTCTACCTACTGTGGCAATTAAAAATATAATTATCATGAAGCAATTTTGATGGCACAGGTAATTAATTTTCATTTACATTTCACTGAAAATTCTCGATATATTGCTCGAATGGCATTTGAAATGTAAGAACAGACAACCTTTGCACCCTTGTGCACTAAGGAGCAAAAGACGTGAGAAATCACCTAAGTAAATTCAATGTGCCAGCTGAAGGTTTTTATAACTGATGCCACTACAGACAGGTCTAGAATTAAAGCAGAAGGTCAGGCACTTGAAAGTAAGATGATAGTGCACACAACCACAGTAATTAAACCCCACTTTAGCCCACAACAAGAACTGTTAGCTGCTTCACCAACAGCAGGCTAATCTACATCTAGCAAGCCTGACAGTGCAGTTAGAAGGTGTTCTGGAGGGTTTTAGTTGTGTTACATAAGCCTGTTCTGAAGAGGAGAGCAGCCAGCTTTTTAAAAGGAGCCCCAAACTATGTAAAAATATTTTCTGCAGAACTCAGCTCACTGAGCTGAGCTTTCTAGGAAACCTATTCTTCTTTAGCTTGGACCCACATATACCTGTATATGGCCTCCCTCCACAAACAAATGAAGCACTACTTGCATCCACATAGCTGTACTGGTAGTAAACCAAAGAAGGAAAGGAGTTAACAAAAAATCTTCACAGTGATGCAGCACTTTTTGTTCCTTCAGTTTTATGCAGGTGTGTCATGTCTGATGCCACAGAAGGCATAAAATGGGGATCCTAATATAAAGATGTAGATCCTCCAGCATGCAGTAAGGCACAAGCAAAACCAAGTCCTTTCAGCACATACACTATGTACATTAACCATGAATTAATGCTAATTCAGATTCCAAGGTGCTTCCTCATGATCAAAAAATATGCATTAAAGGTGACAACCCCCAACTATTTCTAATAATTCCTTCTGAAATTCTGAAAGTAGTTCACCAGGAGATCTTGAACATTTTTGTAAATTTGAACTGACACAAAACCTCAGAAACTGATTTGACCATGCAATTAAACACAAGCCTTATTTTTGTTGAACTATGAATCTGGTTAAGTACTCCCAGCTCAGATACTCCAGACTTGTCCCATGTCACCGAGTTTTACCACTGACTTCAGAAGAGTACTGGCTTTTCACCTTTTCCTTTCAGAAACTGCTATCTCACAGGTTTCTTTTTTTTGTTGTTTTGTACTCTTGCTAACTTTGCCCATTTTTTTTTCTTCTTTCCTTCTTTTTATCCTTGCACCGATCAGATTGCAAATCACATCAGGCCACCCAAGCAGCGTGATATTTTGAAGAGGAATTAAAGGGCAACAGGCAGCCACTCCCTTACATGTACTTTTTCCATTATTTACATTAATATATTTATTAATAATTTAGATTTGGCCTGAAAACTCAGTGAGAGATGGGATTAAAAGGAACAATGATCAAAAAATTGCCTATACAGAGTTCTGGAAAAAGCCAATCATAAACAGCACTGGGGTGCAGGAGCAGTGTCCAGATTGTCATTATTCACAACAATTACACTACACTGAGATGTAAAATCCACTGAATTTGAGATGAGTTGGTTTATGACTGTTAGAAACTCTTAACTACTATAATGAAGACAATCATCAGTACAAGGTAGTGGTTTTTCTATGCAGGCAACAGGGATATACTGTACGAACCTGCCTCTTAATTTAGGATGACAGAAGTACTTGCAGAAGCTGTACTGCTTAGTTAACCCTACAGTCACCTGATAAAAAACCAAATTAACAGATTTCTGAGTCCTACTATAAAACTAGCTCAAACTGTAAAATGCTTATCCAAAGCAGAAAGTATTCACAGTCCACATGCTTTTCCCTTTGCCACAAGACTCAGTGTTGTGCTCCTCCAATACTCCTTATTTATCATACAGCAATTATATAAGTAATTTGCGAAGTAATCCTGAGTTGTAGTGACATGGATATGACAACTTTAAAAATGAAGTGTGCAAAATACCTTCAGAATTTTAAGTTTTATTCGTCAGCGTTATGGGAAAAATCAGTTAGAATACTGCATATTGATTTCTTTTTCCTATATCACTAATCGACACGGGCCTCAAGCTGTGGGTTAGGCTGTGATGCCTAAGGAAGGCACCCCTGTAAGAATGGAATCAGCACAGAACCCAAATGGCTCAAAGCCAGATAAACCAAATGAACTTTCTCTGGATAGTTTTGTTAAACACTTTCTGCTTAGCAATAGAAACTACATGGAAATAAGTCAAAAAATCTGACAGAAATAAGGCAACAAAATCAATTTACATATATATATATACACATACATATGTATATACGTATGTATGTATCCAGGAAAACAACCTATTTGCATTATGTACTTTTCACATACAATAACTTACTATCGCATTAGAAATATACTCTGGGTAACGCTGATGGGCCAAATTGACTTTTTTTGCCTTCCATAGTGTTGCACCTGCATACAGCAAAGATGGATTTGACACCTGGTCCTTCTTGATGACAATACTACATCAAATGCAGTATCAGAGAATACCCATTGAATGTCAGATATCACACCATTTTGAACTAGAGTATTAGTTTGCTTTTTACGTTACAGAAAGTAGTTTATTGCTTCTAATGACCAGAAGGTACCTTATGAAGACAGCTTAGATGTTGATAACACTTTTCATATACTTTGTTATGGACCTTGAAACACTGAGGTTGGCAGATCACAATCATTAGTTATTTTTCTTTTTTATTTGCTGTTTGTATTTTGATTTGCTGAATGCACATGCAACTAGTGATTTAACTGTGCCAGAAGTGATTTGTCAAAAACACTTAGGAAAACCTACTGTTTTGTTTTACTGAAGTCAGGCATGAATGGCATGCAGTAGATTGCAAGGAAAACCAAAAAGACATCCATTTTAAAAGGATATATAACCTCCATGCACATGTAAAATGTGTCTTACAAAAATCATTAGTTTTTGTTAAAAGTGTGCCTTTTTCCCTTTTTTTTATACAAGTGTACATGCAATTACCTGTCCAAGCTAAAACTATTTACAAAATTTCACAGTACAATACATCTTTTAAAGTGAATAATACATGAAAGGCCAATGTTTTCTGTTGTTTTGTAACACTGTACAAGATTAAAAATAAGGCATTATAATACAGGTTTATCACAAATTAAAAAAATGTTGGTTTTCATTGTAATACAAAACTCTAACTTGAAAGAACATTATGGCTAAATAGTCCTCCTGCCTGGGCAAAACACATGCAGAATCTGGACTTGCTGATGCAAAGAAAATGCGTTCTTTCTGCTACAAGCAGGAATCCAACACAAGAAAATGATTCATGCTACTTACTAATGTGTTCAGCCTCTTCAAAGCACTGAAATGGCACAGGTCATATACTGTTTCCCTTTGAACAGTGACACTCAGCTACTTTATTTTGCCTGACAGATAAATTACACGCATAAGAATGAAAGAGATTTAGGTGCATGACCTACTCTTGGCTACAGTGTTGTAAAATATTCAGTTCAACATTGACATGAGATACTGCTACAACCCAAAGCAGAACTTGGCCTACAGAAGCTCAACTCCTGACCTTCACAAGCATACTAAACTGGCGATTGCTGCAGGCCTTGTGGACACATAAGGGATGCAGATTCAGCCCTTACAAGGTGAAGCTTTTGGCTGTCAGTCTCACCTAAGGAAAGCAAGGGAAAATTTGTGGTTTTTTTGGTGAAGCTAATGGAGTGTCACTTGCCATCGTGTGAAGCAGCTACAAAAAACTATGCATTTTACAGGCTGGGTAAAATAGCTTTCTAGTCAATGTAGACGGAATAAGTTTGGAAATATCTAGCCAGTAATTCAATGGAATGCCAGTTTGCAATCTCAGCAGAGAATAATAATTAAAAAATCATTTGAAGATAAAGGTAGTATAGGAACACGTAGAAATTAGCTCCCAAGACTAAAAGATCTCTGATACTTATATGCTTATATAAAGAATGAAAGACTTCAATTAATAATATTACCTGAAAGAGAAAACATGCAAACTGATGTGAAATATTGTGCTTGCTATTGACAGACATTGACACACCAAAATGGCATCACTTTGTTGTAGGGCTTGTATCTATTAATTGTTTCAAGCTAACAGCTGCACAAAACAGTGAACAGAACTATAGGAGGCTATTCTGCCCACAAATCAACAAGTTACTATCCTCAGATAAACACTAGGGACTTTTGGTTGCTGTGGTGCAGACTCCTTGATGAGGTTACCCAGGCAAAAGTTACAGTGCTTGACCAGAAAATTAATATATGCAAGACAGGAAATACAACTGCATGCAATAAGACGGACACAACACAAATCCCACAGAAATCCAAGGAAATTCTTCTGATGATTTTCAGGGATATTGGAGCGGGCCACATACCATCTCAGGTCAATTGCCAAAAAAATTTATTAGAATCTTCTCTAATTTGGCAGAAAATGTGCATTTATGAGGTTTTCAGAAGTATTACTTCCATGTATATTTCCCCCTCTTTCCATATATAAAGTTTACCAAACATGTCAAAGAATGCAGAAGAGCTGAGAGATTAAATATGTCATTTAAAGCTGTCACACAAGAGATGAAATTAAACAAATGTAGACAGAACAGGAAAATGGGGAAAAACTATATGAATAGGGAGGGAAAGCATAAAGATAAAAACTTCATTATATGGTAATTTCAATGGGCACTTAGCTTTCACTGTTGAAATGGCTGCTGAATCCTGCCTATCATTTTTACATGATATTTGACTAATTTGTGCCTTAGCTGAACTCTCTTCATAAATTTATACTACTCAGTCCAGGACTACAAAGTAATATATATTTTTCCCCACAGTAAACCAGCAACAACAACTATAACAAAAACACAAAAAACATTAATGATAGGATAATGATGTTAATGATAATGAGCTTAATGAGAGTGCTATTAACCTGGTCTATTGGAAGGTGTCCCTGCCTATGGCAACAGGGTTGGAATTAGATGATCTTTAAGGTTCCTTCCAACCCAAAGCATTCTATAAATCTATGACTTGAAGTCTGGAAACTAACTCCAAATACACCATAGTTGATTCAATAAGCTAGGATATACACACCAGCTTGCCTGCAGTACTAAGAAGCCATCCTGGTCCACTCAAACTGCTCTGGGAGGCAGAGACCTCCTCCAAAAGTGCAGAATGAGAAGCTGATGATGGACTGTGCCTGTCTGGTCCTTTCCATTCAACATAGAAAACATTCGTACAAAAGTCACATGCCTTATTCGGCTGTTGGAAAAGAGGATCAGGCCTTGAAAATCTTTCGACCAATTCTACTTAATTAGCACCTGCTAATCATTTAAAATGTTAACATGAATAATCTAAGTTTACCTTGCTACATGATCTTCCACTGATATTACCAGGCTAGGAATGGGTCTGGGAAGGAAAACAGTCACAAAAAATATCAACAGAGGGGACAATTCATTTGTGCTCACTGTCCATTTAGTGATCAAAGAAACAATGGCAAGATGCCTATATCTTGAGCGATCTACTCCTAGGATCTGAAGATGCTTTTATTTTATTATTATCAGTGAAATTATACCAAATTCACTGATTCAAGAATTGTGTAGCATGGGCTCTTTGAGAATGGAACTGAGTGATTAATGCTATTGCACATAATGCTTTCCAACTTGGTTAAATGTTTTAACTTACCCGCATGATGATTTAGTTCTTATAAATCTGTTAGAAAACATAACTATGCAGTGTGCTTTACATGTATACCACTTATTCAGTTTAGTTATGCAAATATTTGTTCTTTTAAATCTGTATTCTCTACATATATGTTTTTTAAATTATTTGAATGCCTCAAAAGCCGAAATAAATTATTCTACAGGAATAGCTGTGAACTGGGTAGCTCTTAAGGAGATAAGAAATGCAGTGACTTTCTTCAGCTCAGTCAGGCTGCATATACCCTGTACAGCACAATTAGAAAGCAGTTCTCAGGTTTTCATAGTCACTTTAATCATAAGACTTTCCCAGCTTTGTAATGAAGCACCTAGGAGACAGGGTACATAAAAATTAATTTAGAACTCTGCTGAAAAACACTGGAGTCCCACAGTATCCTGATGTAGAGAACAGAAATTCCTGCAACATTTCTTCAGCCATTTGCATCTGCTGACATAATGCTGTCATATAATTTTAAGACAAAAAATTAGTGCTCCAAAGCAAAAGCTGGTTAGAGGGGAATCTCTCAGAACCTTTCCATTGAAATCTGTAACAAAATAGGCCCACCAAAGGAAAATGTGACATCTAGTACATGAAAGTTTTCTATTGTACAATCCGTACAACTTCTGCATTCTGGAGTAGGGTTTTAGTTTTGTGGGTTGTTTTTGTTGTTTTTGTTGGGCTTTTTTGACTTTTTTTGTTGTTGGTTTTTGATCTTGGTTTTTTGCGGGGGGGGAGATTGTTTTGCTTGTTAAAAGGAAGTTTTGCATGTTTTTAGACAGTGTAAAGTTTTGCTTCTCTTTTGGAAAGCAGTGAGGTTGGTTAGCCTGTGAATCCCCATCAGGACAGTATGGCACAGTTCCATGGAGTACATGTCCCTCAGCAGGTTGACCTTCAACTGCTCCCACCTTGAGTAGGGAGTTGCACTCCACATTTCACATCCAGATCATCATTTCAGGATGAAACCATAAACAATATGATGTGGGCTGCTGTAAAGAAAAAAAGCAGCCAAAATATATTCCTTTTTATGCAGATTAAGAGCAGGCCTTGCTCTCCTGGCACATTTATCAGTACTCCTCATTTGGCAAGGTTTGACTGTACTTGTTTCTCAAAATTATATCTTTCTGTAAGTGTACAGCTTTGAAGAGTGAGTCTGGATAGAATCAAGATATAATAAAACTGTGGCTTAACTTTAAAAATTGATTGATATATAAAACTATGTTGGCAAACATACAAATGTCACAAAACTAGCAACAGCATGTTTGTCACCAGTACAGGACTATTCTTTGAGCTATTTAGAATGGTAAAGCTAAAACCTGGACTTGAGCCACAGGACTTGTGCTATTTCTAAAAGCCTGAAATAATACCATCCTTCTGCTCCTCACTAAAATCAGCACTGTACATAAAGGAATGTTTCTATATTGCATAAGCATATTGCTGTGCTTGCAGGGTGGCTCCTCTGTCTTGCACAGAGTCAAATGACCTACGAAGAGGCAGCAAATTCTAAGCTCTACCACTCTTTCAATTTTTTAATGGAAAGAATATATATTGTTCTTCTGCCTAAACTTTAAGCTCTGTGGTTTATCTACTTTATATCCTAGTGTAATGGTTTGATTGAAAGTTTTTGGAAGTTTTTGGAGCATGCAAGGAGAATTTAAAACAATATGTAGGGTTCTGTAATTAGCTGAATCCAGTCTTCATTAATCTGCCACTGACAACACAATAAACACTGTTTTCATTGCATTAATTCATGCACTGGGAGCACAGTTTCTCAAAGTCTTGCTTTAGCCCTGGAGAGTCTCCAGGTGTCCCACATTCCATGGTTAAATGCAGCTTTGCTAATCCCAAGCCCAACAATTCTGGCTATAACAGAAAGAGAAATCTCTTTGCTATGTTACTGCAGGTGGAGATTTAAATAAATACACATTTTTATTTTCATCTCTATAAATCCCTATTAAGTCTACACAGAACTGTTTGTATATGTGCATATATAGATTAAAACATATATACACACACACATATGAATAATTGCTTTCACATTTATCTAATTTTTTTCATTTACTGTTTAAAAATGCCAAGAAAATATTCCTCATTTCCAGAAAATCCCGTTTTGACTTTTCATAACAGAATTGCTAGCCCTTATATGTTCCATCCCAAGAGTTCATTACACAGTCCCCAATTCTCTTTGGTTGGGTTGTAGTGGTCCTTGGTTAATGCCATGGCCTATGACCTCTGACTTCTTAGTAAAAATTCAGGCAACCATTGCTCTCCAAGTTCACTGCAAGTGGCACAACCAAATCTCCTTAGTTCTATGCCTCCTTCACAGCTGGCACAGAAGGAAGATAATGAAGTGTTTGGTTTGTGTGAGTGGCAGACGCTTGACCTGCTCCAAGTCCAGGTTTTACAGTAAAGCTAGCAACTGAGGACACTGATGGACAGCTGGTGCCCAGTTTTGTTTGAATGTTTGCTCTCCCATAAGGGTACATTTTCCGCTCTAAGTTTAAAGAACGTGTTTGGGAATTATTTCCATCAGCCTTTCCTTCCAGGAAATAGGTCAACATTTCACCTTTTCCCTTTACACTGACTTTACCCCTGCACATGAATTCATAACTGCACCTTTTTAATATCCGCTGAACTTCTTCTGTCACCTGAAGACAGAAAAAAAAAAACAACCTGTTACTTTTTTCTGTTCATAGAATTGCTCACCCCTTTCCATTTTACTTCTCTGTCATGAAATAAGCATAAGAAGAATGGATTAGCACCTACAGCTGCTCTCAGGCTCACTTAGAATTTTCTTTAGGAAGTAAAGATCCCTGATCAAACTGGAATCTGAGAAGCAGAATTTCTGGTCTTGAGTTAAATAAATACACAGACAGATTAAGCTCTATCCAACAGAAATATATAACCAAATTGTAAGCTGGATCAGTTCCAGTGATGTTAATTTATTGCAGAAGACCTTTTGATCCCTGGAGATTAGACAGGTATTTTGGATAAATGACTGCAAGTGTTCATTGAGCTTTTGAGAGGAACACCGTAGGTTCTAGTCAAGCCCTAGTAAAACAACAATATTCTTTGTCTGCATCACCTCTCCAATCCAAAGTATCCAAGCAATTTTTAGAGCTACCTAAAATATAGTAAGAGGCAAATTGGCATAGATCCTTTCTTTGTAGGTCCTATTAAGGCAAAATTTCTACAGCACAAAGACTGGCAATGTCAACATCCCCAGGCTTGCCTCCAAATGTGTGCAATGAAGCAGAGAACTCTTGTTTCTTCTGATGGGAAATGATTTATTTGAGGATTTCATTGTCTCTAAGGAGTGAAGTATAAGATGGAAAACAACTATACCTCTGATGGCGAGTAATCTGGAGAGTGTTCCTGTCTCCATGAGAACAAAGTTAGGCTGCGTTTTCTAAGTGTTCTTGAAAATGTAACCACATATAAAACAGGAGGTATGTAGAGTTTGCAAAATTGTCCTAGAACGCACTCACCTGAATCTTTCCCTGCACTCCAGTACTATCCATCCGGCTGGCAACATTCACGGTGTTCCCCCAGATATCATACTGTGGTCTTCTAGCTCCAATGACTCCTGCCACTACAGGCCCAACATTAATACCTAAAATTAAACAATGAGTTTGGTTTTCACTACAGCGTATTATCCAAGGGAAACACGAATCCTGCAAAACAGTTTTGACACAAGTGTCTTAGATTTTTTTTTGTAATAGGGTAATATATGTTAACATCATAAAGCCGAGTCAGGGGAGGTTTAGGTTAGATGTCAGGAAAAGGTTTTTCACCCAAAGGGTGACTGAGCACTGGAGCAGGCTCTCCAGGGAAATGGTCACAGCAACAAGCCTGACAGTATTCAAGAAGCATTTGGACAATGCTCTCAGGCACATGGTGTGACTTTTGGGCTGTCCTGAGCAGGGCCAGGAGTTGGGCTTGATGATCCTGATGGGTCCCTTACATATTCTATGATCCCTCAGCATATTCTATGATTCTATGATTAAATTGATGCCAAGTGAAATTCTACATTTGTAAAAGGCTTACAAACACAACAAAGACATTCCTTGAGCTATCTTATTGGAAATGCAATATGATAGACAACATAAAAATTTGATTCTTCTGTGGATTGTGTTTGTTTAAAGAAAAGAAGAAAAGCAGTGGTAGTGCAAAGTTTAGGTGAAAATGGGACAAACTGTTAAAGATCTTTAATTGTTTCCTACAACTTCCACTGCAGTTGCACATATAAAGCCTTTTAATGGAGGTTTTCCAAGTGGAACAGAAATAATAGCCTGGAATACACAAGGACTGGGGTAAGGGAAGTCTGTCGAGTTGGTTGTTAACTAGACAACTCAGGTCCCGGAGACACTGGAAGAAGACAAAAGTATCTGATAAATGGCTCAAGCATATTTTTTTGGAAACTGCAGAGCTCAATTCTACATTTCTGACTGATTTCAACACCTTGTTTGGAAGATATAAGAGGATGTTCCTTCTGAGTGCCCTGAAGAGCTGCTGATGCTAAACCCTTCATGAAATTCTGTGCAAGGGCTTTCCTAAACAATTTATGCAGAAGAATGAGGGTTAGATATTTGATCTTCCATGAAACTGGAAAGACAAGTTATACCAGAGTTCAAAGAGAATTTGGGGTTTATAATTATTAGGATGTATAGGAGGTCAAAGACTCTCCTATTGCTGCCTTTGATGTCTTTGGTCTTTCTCAATCTTCCACTGCTAGAAAACTCAGTTTTCCCCTTGTCCAGCTCATTCTTACAAGTCAGCCATGAAAGTATACAGAGAAAGAAGCTGGAGAAAACTATCAGTGTTAGAATATGCAATAAAATGAGAACAGCAGTGGAAGTACCACTGGAGAGGAGCAGGATACCTGAAGAAAGGGAAGCAGGGAACTTGATCCTACGAAGGCTGAGAGAAAGGACCCTGAGTGGTAAGACATATAATAACATGTAAAGGTTTGCATGGAAAGGCTTGTATTGTGCAGACCAGAGGATTTGATTTGTTGGAGAAAACAGGACTGGTTGAGGTGATTTGGCATCTGTGGACAAAAAGCTCCCACTGCACTTTTAATGCCAACAAAGCCTTTGCAGATGCAACTTAATATAGTAAGACCCAGTTTTCAGCAGCTTAGCAATGCAAAGCAGTGTAAGCCACAAGACTGGGTACACTCATAATATTGTATAAAATTAATGGTGCGGTTTCCTTTTAGGGGTGCATATATCAAGTAAACACACTGGAATTAGAGGCAATTACAATTTCTTAATACTAATGCACACCATCCAGGCTGCTGACCTTCTACACGGATGTGTCTCTCTCACTAATGGAGAATTTTCAGTTTTAATCATGAGTGCAGGACAGGTAATCTTTTGTTGACAGCACAGAAAAAACGAACGAAAAACAATCTTCTGCTTGTGTGATAGCTGTAGAAACGTGACTTACCAACTCGTAGGACAAAGTCATTATAAGACTGATAGTTGATTTCATCGAGAACGTCAAACATCTCTATTGCAAAATCTGCCAGTGTACTCAGATGGGAATAAATTGATTTTTTAGCCTAGAAACAAAATAGTGTTGCACATTAGATTTGTATGGTACTGAGATGCAGGCTAAATACCAAAGTGAAAAATAATGAGAAGCTCAAACAGATGGCTTAGGAAAAGAATCTAACCAATTTTTCTGTTTGTGAAAGGAAACTTTTGATGGTAGATACAGCACATGCATTCTTTTTTTCTGCTATTTTTTTCTTCTCTCTCTCCTTTTGATTTCTGGGAAGAATGGAAAGCAACGTTCCCGTGGTAAAGTGGTTCTGTTGCTAGAGAGCCGCAGATGTTTGTTTTGAGTGTGGCAGGGAATATAACCTGCTTTCTTACAAAACTACTTTGCCTGAGAATTATTAATAACTGCAGTTTCTGCTCTCTTCTCCCTTTGGGGCTTTTGCTAGCTCCCAGCTCCCATGGGGTGCATGCTGTTCCCATTGACAAAATTCCTATTAGGTTTAATCCTGTAAGATGCAGAACACCCCTATGTTCTTTCTTTCCAGGCAAGTTGAAGGGAGTTGTTATCAAATGTATCTAAATGAACTAAAGCAAAAAGCCCAAAAGGGATCAAATGAAATGGCGAAGTATTAACTTGCAAATAAAACCCCCAAAATGAGAAAATACTTTTTACAACTTCAGTCGAATTAAATTGTGCAACCAATTTCAGAGGATATTGTGGATTCCAAAACTTAGCAAGATTCCAACATAATTTTCAAGATCAAGAAAGAAATATTTGCTACAAAGTAGTAAAAACCTAAGCAGCATATTATTAGAAAGTGGAAAAGAGAGGTTTACATATTTGTTCTGTAACTCATGTCCTCCCCCCAGGATCTAACTTTGGTTAGTTAAAGACAGGTTACTAGAATAAACCTTTGACTCAACTCAGCATGACTGCTCTTATGTTCTGCCCTTATTTGAATAAGAAATATGAATTTTTGAACAAATTTGCAAAGTGAAAGTGGGCTAAAGGTAGAATATGGTGAAAGAAATGCAGGGTCAGTGGCAGCTTCAGTAGGGTGTTACACAACAGGACTGTGCAAGCTGGCATGAGATGAAAGCTTGCTGAGATTTTGCCATGATAGTGAGATTTTACAAATACAGCACTTAACAGTGGCTGAAAAACCTAAGAAACAGGATGCTATCAGCTTTATTCACCTCAGTTTGAAAGAGTTGCTTCATGTGGCTAGGAAATTTACAAAAAATTATGAAAGTCATCCTTGTGCCAGTCCTAATTTTCGGGAAGTGTATGTTTATTTACCTGCCTGGATGTCTGGCATTCTGCTTCTTGCAATGTGAACTAGCTAGCTCTACTCTTTTCCAGAATCACTAAAACAAAGGAAGACCAAGAATTAAGCTTAAAGGGCTGATGGATACATTTCCAACAGAGAAGGAGAAAATATTCCATTTCTGGAGCACGGAGGGAGTAGTGCATCTGATTTCTAATCTTCTTTATGTTTCCTATCTTCCATTTCTTTGTTGTCTGACGAATGCTCTGTTTTTCTGCAATGCCCTTCAGGGTTGCAGGAGAAAGGACTGGTGACAATTACTGAGTGTGCTGCAGGTGACAGATGCCTCTCAATAGGATTAGGGCAAACTCTTTTGAACTGCACTGAAGAACACCACAGTTAGGACCCTGGTGAAGTCAGGATCCTGGTGAAATACAGACAAATGAATTTACATTGTGCAAAAGATCTACAAAGAGCTTGGTTTGTGTGCTGCCCTGCTGATATAACTGGCAAGCAATTATTTATTTAAACATGAGAGTAGTTACTGGAAGACTGCCCAGAGCGTCACTGTGATAGAGGCAATGTGCATTTACTGTAGTCACCTGATGAAGTCAAGGTGCAGAAACAAGAGTCCAGTAAAATATGGGATTTAAATATTTAACTTCATCAGGGTACTGGGCTCTTAAGTGTATAAATACCCTCAGTTAAAAGCACAATTAACCCCATCCACTGCTTTCTGTTCATGTCCAAATCCTAGCATGAAATTAGTGATCCATAATCAGGTACAGTGCCAGATTTTCTGTTGAAGCTGGGAGACTCCTGGCAGAGGGCAGACCAGAGGCACTTGAGTGTCTTATGACTCCTCATGGATACATATGACTCCATAGGACAGCCCAGGGACCATGTAAAGCTGGCAGTGATTGTCTGTGCACGACAGGCCAGCCAAGATTATCAGACTTCTAACATATAGGTGTATGCTGAAGAACTATCGGGAAACTGGCAAGAGAGTGTGACTAATTTCTATTCATTTGCATCACAGAAACAGTGGGGAGAGATCACAGAAGAGCTGAAACCCTAAGTTAAAGTAAAAATTATTGTCTGTTTCATACAAGATATTTCTTTCTGGAATACAGAATTTTTAATCAATTCTACATGTACAGAAAAGATCAAAATTTGCCCCATGATTTAAAAGGAAGACAGAGTACTGTACAGGATCTTCTGCAGTGATTTAAAATGCATTAGTATCATAAGTTCAGAATAGTATCTTCAGTACCGGACTAACTCAGCTGACCCTTCACTCAACAACTATAAAATACAAGAGACAAATATCTTTAGGTTTAGGAACATATGCAGCCAAAGTTACCCAATAACACACTTGTTTTGAGGATTATAGTTCAAAGAGTATTTATAGGAGATACAAAAGTATGCTCAGCATGGTTTGCCTCAGATGGCACACTGAAAAAATTTGAAAGATCAATGCTTTTTGTCTGTCTCAGAATGCAAGAGTCAAAAATTTCAGGATAAACAGATTCTTAAAAATACAATTTTTTTGGTAATGTATAGATTTCTAGGAGTGATACAAAGGAAGGCATCAGCTGGGAATACATTGCAGACCAGAAGGTTAGTTATGTGATATACTCCAACTCATTCTAACCGTTGATTTCAATGTGGTCTTGTTTTTTATTTACTTAGCAGGGATAATTGTTGCTAAAGAGTCCACAGGGCATCTTCTGGCCTTTTTTGCTTTTGCCTTCTAATTTTGTGTTATTTTGCAATGCTAAATCATATGCACTAATATATTCAACATATGTCTACAACACATGTTCATATATATCAGAACAAGGGAGAGGTGTCTGGAAACTCTGGGCAGATGAGATGAATGGATTGCTTTAATTTTCATTCTATTCTTATGTAATTAATTTTATAAAATTTTCATGATTTAGTTTTATTAGTGTAATTACTAACGTGAATAGTACTCTGTATACAATACATTTAATATAATGTCCACAGGGTTTTCTGACTTTCCAGATGCTGCTTGGAAATCTAGGAAATCTCTGTTCCAAGACAGTAATTTAAGGTAAGAATAACACTCAGGGGTAGTAATGAGGATACAGAAGAACTGTGCCCCAGAGTTAGTGGGTTTGAAATGACTTTGACTTTTTTTATTGCTGAGTAATTAAAGTGGTAAATAGAATGCTAATGGTAGAGACAAAGAAGAGCTGATTTGGAGACACCAGGTACAGTGCAGCATTGTGCCTAACACAAAGTTCCTGTCCATGATGGGGGTTGGCAGAGCATGTTTATTTTAGTTGCAGGTTACATCCAGATTTTAATATTAAAAAATATATGTAAAACCTGCATTTTAATATTCTTCTGCTAGTTTTGCAGCAATTCATTACACCTAGAGTCTCCCTTTCCCTGCATCTTACAAGGCCATCTAAGATACCAGGTTTAAAACACTATGACTCTGATTTAGAGGCTTTTATACACCAATTTGCAGGGAATTCAAAGCTGCAGACAATGAAATCACAAGTGAAGCCACATAAGCAAGTGTGGCAGTTTGCCTTTTCAGGCTACAGCTGTTCTTTGAATTTCAGATTCAAAATGTTGTAAAGAAGTCATACAAGTTATCAATAATCACACAGAATTAGTTGTGTTTCTGATGTTCCCCTGGAAATTGAAGGAAAATGGTTCCTTCACATAAGACTGTTGTGTAAAATCTTCTCACCTTAGTTCCTGAAGTAGGTACGAGTCCCACAGCTGCCATATATGTACTTCCAATTGTCTTGATCTTTTCAATGTCCTTATAATATTCTCTGTCCATAAGCTTTGTTTAAAGCATAAAACAATTAAATATTACATAATATTTTAGACAAGCAACCACAGTTATCAGACAATATGTGCAAGTTCATTAAACCATATTATATTTGCTAAGTTGAGGCTTGCCGACTTTGAGGTCATTGAAAAAACTACCATTAACTTCCATTTTGATACTCTTCCTATATTAGAGAAATTTTAGGTCAGAGTCATGTGCCTAAAAGTACAAATCTGGCACTTTGGAGAAGCCAAGTGGACACCAACTATGATTAAATAGGAATTTTACAGTACTGTTTTATTAAACAGTTCAAGATACAATGATTTACTACAGATAATCTTGTTGGTAGTTATTTGGTAGAACTGATATGGTCAAAAGACAAAGTGTTTAGACCTTACCTCATCAAAATCCGCAATAATTTCATTTAACAGGCGTAAACATTCCACTCCCATATTATTGCCATCCAATTCGATGTAGAAATCATTGAAATTTGGGATGGAAGCAAACATCACTCCCACTTGTGAATATGACTGGTAATAAAGGTCCTGTAGTTCATAAGCAGATACAATTTTTATTTTAAAAGACTAATCTAAACTAAGCATTATTATTACAATACTTATTCTACTGCTAAGCAATAGCTAGGACAAAGGCCATCACTTTTTCTGGAGCAAAAACCAGACTTATTAAAATAATGTTGAAAGGTGTCTTCACTCAAGGCCACAATAGAAAATTAACACCTAAGGTATTAAACCCATTTAAAACAACTTAGGGTTTTTTTCTCTTTAGACATAGAAGCAGTGAGCCAAAATTTTGAGAAAGTCTTAACAGAACTTAATAGAACTTCTATTGTACGAGAAAAATAATTTTCTCAATTATGTTTTATAGGCAAAATACGAGATGAACCAATTTTATCCCGCGGTACAAAACCGGCCTCACTCCTTCAAGTCTTTCCATGTGTTGTAGAGTCCTATATAATATAATGCTGTTCTGTCTGGTAAGGTTTCTGCTAAAAAATTTGGAAGGCTCAAAGAAAGCAAAATCACTCAACTGTGGTTCAAATACTTTGACCCACACTCCCAAGAGCTATATCATGGACATTACGTCTACTGCAGTGCTGAAGGTTTTCAGATGACCAGAAGGACTCCTGTAAGGCCTTCCTGAACCAATTTATTTAGTCACTGCAGCCTTTTATTTTAATCTGTGTCTTCCTTGAGGATGTACAATTCTCTGTTTTTAACTCTAAACAGATGGTTTTGGTAATGGTAGGATACTTTCCAGAACTCGAGTGCTTAATATAGAAGTGTCTAGCAGTTTGTACACTTCACCATTCAGAACCAAACTGAGCTCACGCAATACTGTGATAAATCCCAATATCCTATATTGATTGGAAAATGAAAAGAAAAGTGATTTACATGCAGGTACTTGGTTACATTGATGTTGAATGACAACCTTCTCTTATCCTGAATTTTATTAAAATTCTTCAGAGAAGGAGGACCATACAACAAAAGAAATAATATCAAACTAATTCTTGAACAGAAGTTTTTACAAAGCTACTATTTTTACATGAGCAAAGCTTTTTCCAAGCCTTTCTTGAAGACATGCAGGTGGAAGGTGGCCCATGCAACACAGGGACTCATCCATAAAGCATGTATTTAAATTTTATCTTTGTTTACCATATTTCTTGGATTAGACATAAGAAAGTGCTGTGCAACATGGGCCGGCAACAGGTTGAAAAGAATTCTTTTATTATCCAGCTTGACTCTCTCCATATCATCTCTCTCTTCTTCTGCCTGTTGGGATAGAGGAAAAGAAAAACCTTTCCAAAAACCAAAAAATTAGCTGAGCCTATCAAATAGCTTCTATTAATTCATCCTTTGTAATTAAATGAACAAATATAGAGAAGCAATGTAAAATGAGAACAGTTCTCCTGTACCATGCTTCTACCTTAGGTAAAATTCTGTTAAGTCCTTAGTAATTCAAGCAAAAGTCTCTTGGCTGTTTTCAAGGTTTGATCAGCTAAGTGTATTGGTATGTTCTGTAGTTCTCTGTTCTTTTAAATAGATGCTCAATATGTTTACAGAGTAAACCAGAACAATCCCATTTAAGTCACACTGGCCTTGGAGGCAAATTACTTCCCATATAGTTCAACACAGTGACAGCAGTATTTCTCTTTCAAACAAGAGAAGCCAGTGAGAATCACCAGTGTTTAAAGCAAACCTATGTAATTTGCAGTAAAATTGAAACAAATCTGGTAAAACAACAACTTCAACACAGAAGAAGATTTTAAAATTGAGCATCCTTAAGAATGAGGTACAATTTTTAAAAAATGATACAAAGATAGTTAACATTTCTAGAGATTGTCTTAATTATGCTGGTGTTCGTCATGAAAACACATATAGTTCCTTTGCAATAGAAATTCTGTTATTCATGTGAATAACAGCATTCAGAAAGAGTGCTTAGGAGTTAACACATCTGAGGTCCCTAATCCAAGATACTGGCATCTTATTACAAGTGTTTGACTCACAGAAGTTAGTGCGATTCATACAACAGGAAACAATTTTAAAAATCAGACCATTTATTTGAAAAATATTGAATATCTAGGAATCTCATTTGGGACTCCTAGGTTTGCAAATTCCAGACTAGTCTTTCGTAATTCATCTGCAAAATTACTTCTCTGGAATTTGCTTCTTGTTCTTAAAGTGACTTCTGGCCTTGCACTGATTTTAATTAGAAAACACTTGATCAGTATCATATAATTCATCTCACAGAAATCTCAGCTTATTCTTTGTTCCGCAATCACCCTCACAAATCTTCTGCCGTGATCCCAATGTGATTTTGTTTATCTAATTACAGTCAATAGAAGACTGGAAGGCCAAATTCTCAGGCATTGTTGAGAAAACAAAATCACATAAACCATTGATGAACCTGGTCTAATCTTTCTTGGTGTCCCTTTATACCTGGAATTTGGTATCCTGATCTACTACAAAGTCCACATAATTTCTCAGTATCCATTCCTATCTATGTAGGAGAAAACCAGTCACTTCTTGCCTTCATATAGTCTAACAATATTATTTCATGGGGTTTTTTTTTTTCAGGAAGGTAAGTTTTATTTTCCATGACAAAACTTAGGAAACAACTTTTTTATTCAAATTACACAGTCTGCTTTGCCCTGCAGTTTATTCTGTATTTTTAAATTTCTTTACAAGTAGAAAGAATTATGAAAGACAACTGATTTTATAAACTTAAATTCTTCAGGAATTGTTGTCTTTTTAAATAAATTCTCAGCTCCTACTCTAATTGTGTAATAAAAACCAGAACCTGTTCCATAGGGAAATATCAGTAAACTTTAAATAGCAATTAAGTTTTGGAAGAAATATACCTGAAGCTTTTAT
This sequence comes from Rhagologus leucostigma, assembly GCA_013397725.1. NCBI lineage: Eukaryota > Metazoa > Chordata > Aves > Passeriformes > Rhagologus > Rhagologus leucostigma. The sequence goes on along the minus strand of VZTD01005515.1, from coordinate 32,109 downwards.
TCTAAGCATCTATTTTCTGTTTGTGAGCTGTTTTCTTGATACTTCTTTTGCTGTTTAAATTTCACATGCTCTTTTCTTAAAATATCCTTCGCCTATTTTGGTGGTGTAACTCTGACTTACTGTTTTCTATAAACATGTGAAATGGCCCTTGGCATTTCACAGTTTGACTGTTGGAATTTAAATGCTTTAATAGGAAAAATAAAAAGATTCTTCAGCTGAAAATCCAAACCAAGCTTGTAACTCCATTTTACATCCCACTGGAATATGGGGAATTTTATTCTTATAACAGCAAAGAGATTTGTGAACTGAACTGATGATCTTAATAAAATATCCATTCGGGGCTTCCTTATCTATTCCTCTATTTTTTGAACAAGAAATTTTGTTGTTTACTTTCTTCCTAGGAATGTTAAGGTTCTCAGTTAACCTACCAATACAATATGGGGCTGAATACCACCCTAAAGAACAAAACTCTTTTGAGTCAGGGTGTGGAGATTTCTGGACTAATCAAAGGAAAAGTAGGGGTAGATAAGTGGAGTAATCAGTTTGATGTATTGTATGGGTAGTGATGTTGATCAATCACTGGCAGCTGCTGTTCATTTCTGATCTGGAAATCTGTGATCAAATTCCTCTGCCTTGCCCAGTTCTGGCTCAAAGTGTTCATTCTGGAAGAAATGATTGAAAAGATTCTTCAGGACGTCCATCATTATGTATGAATTACAACAAAGGTTTCAGAGCAAGGAACACCCATGACTAAGAAGTAGAGAACTGGGCTCTTCAGTGAAGAGCTAATGGCTTAAACCAAACTATCAAGAGTCATGTCTGAAGTGGTGGCAAAATCATCTTAGAGCAGGGAAAGGTATTAATGATGTCGCCATTGCTAATGACAGAATGCTACCTGTTGAACACACCTAACAAGCGTCTCTTCCCTTTTTGGATGCAAAACTGTTAACTACAGTTTTGACTCTGAGAGGGTTTAGTTGCAAAAAAATGAGATTGTGGGAAAAAGACTTGAGGTAAAATTAAAGATAACAGTATGGAAAATATAGGGGGAAGTATGGTTGCTACTCCCTGGATGGAACACAGCCAGCACACCCAACTTTCCACACATGGTATAATCTAGGGGGGACTAAATGGGGAGTGGAGTGGAGTGGAGTGGAGTGGAGTGGAGTGGAGTGGAGTGGAGTGGAGTGGAGTGGAGACACTGCAACCAGGCTCTGTTGAAACCCTCGCAGAGGACAGTACTCGGTGGTACTTTTTAGCTGATAATCCGCACTGCAGCTGGAAGCCAAGGAAGATAAAGGAAGATGTCCCGCTGTTGAATCAGCAACCGTGGCAAAATTACCCTCCTTGGATTGACACATATCCCCATCCCAAGGTTATCTCAGACACTACACTGATGTTACCTGCCTCCAAGGCATGACCACCCCTCACTGAGTAAGATGTATGACTAATGTCACTCAGGCTTTGCACAAACGTAAAGAAGTGTTAAGAAAGGGGAGAAGACTCCATCATAACTTCTGGGATTAGTTGGCAGGCTGAACCTCTCTTCTCCCCCATATGGACACCTATGGGGTAAGAAGTGTACTCTATGCATGCTGAATGATTATCTCAAGCTAGCTCTCACTGGGGATTAGAGCTCATCTTTATATTGCTTTGAATACATTTTTGCAGTCAGATACTATCACCAGCAATCCTAAAATCTTAACTTCTCACCATTTTTTTTTATTAATAAAGAGTGTTATCTACAAACTGTTAATCTGGGTTCTTCAAGGGAGCTAGCAGTCAGTGGCAGTGGGTAAAGGTGTGGAGACCCAGGAGGAGGTCTCTCTTTTGGCATGGGACCCTGAACAAATCAGTTGAACTGCACTCTGATCTAGCAGATGACCCTGTGAAGGGTCCCCATAGCAGGGGGTGCTGGCAGACTGCTTGAGCACAAGGGTCTTGGCTGTCCTAGGGCACAGTCAGACTAATCAAACACTAAGTGTTTGAGAAAATCTTCGTTTTCACATGAAAAAAACCCTAACATCATGGAAAGCCTTTGAATAATACTATGGTGGGTAACGGTAGCAAACCCAAAATAGGGGCAAATCATGCAAACAGCAGAACAAGGGAAGTGCTCTTACTTTTTTGTCCCCTGACCTATTTGAGATCAAGCACCTCCTAGTTAACAGAGAGAGAGAGGAGTGCACTCTCTCCATGTGTTCTGGGAGAAATTTGCACTGACAGTGCCCATGTGGGGCAATGCAGTTCCCTGAAAATGAAGCTGTGTTAGCTCTGCCTGACCTAGTCCCAGAACTAGAAGAAGAATATTCATGGAATTAGCATAGCATTCCTTCTGAGTTACTTTCTCATGCTGAAAAGCAAAGGCATATTATCTTAGACCACACACTGGTCAATACCGCTGTATTGTTGCTGGTACCCTGGACGGAGTCTGTGCATGGACTGCCCTTAACCCATCCACACACCATGCCTAACATCCTGTTTTATAATTGACGCGATCCATTAGGAATATGAACTGAAGTGTACCTCCTCTGCTACTACTGCACAGAGCTTGAGTATCTATCCTCTTGCCTTGCACTGCCTAAGACAGCTCTCATTTATCCAGTTCCTCAGAAGCTGCTTGGAGAAAGAGGAAAAATGTCCTTGCATCTCTCACAAGGGAAGATAAAGGAGCGAAGGTGAGGTAAAAAAAGACTTGGTCATGTCCAACAGTGAGGACTCTAAAACTATCCCAGCACACAGATAATATAGGAGGGAAGTAAGCCAATTACTGGTATTTTCCAGACCTTTTTCCAGCTTCCTGCTTTCTGCCCTTAGGGGAAGTGCAATGAAAACTGTCCTTCCTCCTTGTGACTCATGAGCTTCTAGTGCCTACTCTTTGAGCAGCTGAGATCAAAGGATGCATAGGCATCATTCTTTCTCAGGAAAAACAGACACTCGGAAGGGAGAAGGAGTACTTGGGGCTGAAAGATTAAAATAGCACAGCTCACATAACATTTACATTTCTGGTGGGAATACTATCCAAACAGCTAAATGGAATTTAAACCTTCATCTATTTGCCCCTATTCCCACTGGTTAATTAAGGAAAGCTGCCAGCATGATATTTATGCAATAGCTACTAGCTCAAAAAACAAGGCAGATTATTGTGAAAATAAACAAGAAAGAAAATGCATACGCATGACCAATATAATTTTTCACATTCTGCTGTTTGCTTATACCTGTTTGGTATTTGTGACAGCTAGGTCATTTTGTGAAACCCAACTATATTTGCAGAGCTGCAGTATTTAAAAGCAGGCTATTTTTTTGCACTGAACATGGTGACAAAATTTAAAATGTTTTTGGTACTACGACTTTTTATATCAATCTAATTAACATCTACTGCATTTTACATAGTTGCACATGATCCCACAGTTTTTACAACGATGGTAATGATTATCCATCCTCTGTCTGGGAAGTGGGCTGAACAGCTGTATCACCTGACAGTTTAGTAAACCTAAAAATGCTGTAGAAAAGTCACTGACTAAATAGATACCACATGAAAATACAGTTTCAAGATTCAGTTAAAAAGAAGCTGGGCACCAGTGCCATGGAAATCTCATTTTTTGTACCTGAAGATGGCACTACATCCACAGGGAACAAACCCATCACGCTACTTTTGTAGGGCCAGATTTCTTGAATAGAAGTGCTAAGACACCTGGCAAGTCTTGCCTGCAGACTGTAAAATTCATATTTCTTACAAGTTTAATGCACTAGAAAAGACAGCAGAATGATATTCTAGTATTCCCTAAAGAATGCATCAATCAAATGCATCAAATGGAGTCATATCATTGTATTATTCTTGTTTTCCTCCTGTGACAAATCCTGGGTGAGGGAGCAAATACATTTTTTTGCAGCTTTAGGAGCTTCATGAATTTATTACTTGTATTTATTTGTCCATCCTTTTTTTTTCTCTCCCAGTTTTATTAAATAATTTGCATAATCAAAAGTGATTATCAGTCACAAATAAGTAAAATGCTCCTATATTTGCTATTCATAGTTATTGTCATATGAGGCACACAGTTACTCAACAATGTTATGCAGAAAATGAAATTCTCCTCTAACTGCCTATTAAAAATATCAAGAAAACCAACAGATGTTTTCTGAAAATACTGTGATATTCCAAAAGGTTAAACCTGGCACAGAAAAAAACCCTAGCAAATCAACAAGAGCCTATAACACCACTAATGTGTGAACAGTAAGTACAAATATAAATGTTTTAACAACATATCATCCATAAAAAATGTATTTTTTCCACACGATGTAAATAAATTCTACTGTATAATCACTGTTCTAGTAATGCAACCTAGATGAATGGAAATTAGATTAACTTACCTTGAAACTGTGTAATTTTTCTAAATCAGTTTTTCTTGTTTCAAACTGCTCTTCTTCAAAGTACTTTGTTTTCCCTGATGGGATGGACAAAATGTGTGGAAGTGTGTTTTCCTCAGACGTTAGCATAGACCACTGAGTATGTATCTGTATATTCCTACTGATTAATTTCAGGATACTTTCACTGTTTAAAATATAATTTAGTAGTACTAGACTGTTGTTCATGACAAAATAAAAGAAATTATCTATGAAATCCTTTTTATTGCAGCCTATGCCACAAATGCTTTTATTCATCTGAGAACATTTTTACAGGATTAGCCCAACAATGGACATTACTAAAACTATGCAAAGTGCTTGAAGCTTCCAGAATAGCCCTTGAGTCTGAAATTCCCCCATATGTAAGCCAGAAATTAAAAAGCCTCCTAAAATGACATGCTGAACCGTGCTGGAATATCTTCACACAGTAGGAGCTACTGGGAGATGTGAATCTAGCTTGAGCATTTGCTTCATGCAATTCAATGTTTGCACAAAGAATCAGCACACTCCCTTTGCAAAACAGAAAATCTCCATAGGTTCTGTGCACTAAGTCAATGTCTTTCTAAAACTTCTGTTACCAGAAATATAACCAAGTTAAGCCAACATGGTTTTACAGTAAGTAGTACTAAGGCTGTAGAGAAACAGGACCAAGACTGCTTTAAGCCTTATACGGGGCTCCTGCAGTCCAGTAGCTAGAGAAAACTGGCTCTTACTTGTCTCGTCTTAAAGACATCTTACTGTTAAACAATTAGTAGTCTGCAGTTTGCTAACTATTCAAAGACAGCTTTAACATATAGATATTTCCAACAAAAAGTGTTCCTCAAGCCTTCAATACTCAGATTTTTACTGTGCTGTAGAACCTAGCAAGTTCAAAGACAATGTTTTGGGTTTTTTTGCTTATCCATTTGAATAGACCAGCACAATAACTGCTTCTATAACATCCATCATGGACAGTACTTCAGCATTTTATGTTAATTAATCCTTGGACTCAATATCATTTACAACCAATACACAGAGTGGGAAGTAGAACAGCATTTCTTTCAACATGTTATCCACTATTACTTACTGTACAGGGAATAGATCTTCTACTTGGAATTCAGAAGATGAAAAGTATATGCCCAGATAATCTAAGAGACCAAGAACAGTGTACTGATTTCAAAGAATGGTAGATACGTTGATCCCTAAATTCTGAATTTTCTACCTAAACTGACTTTTTTCCTTTCTCATTATTATCATGCAAACTTCACACACAAGGTGGCATTACATCCGTCTCTGATTTGCAATTGAAAAGATCTGAAAATGGCATTTGATCTTCTCAGATGAAAGCACTTTTTGAGATGGTACCTGAAAATGCCGCTGGACAATACTGAAATTTCATTTCTTATCTCCCCTTATTGTCCCTTGGAAAAAGTGCACCATGGTTTTAACAACAGTGATAGATGACTAGGTGTTTTTATATAACCTGTCTCCAAGAAAATAGAAAAGTTCATATTTTTTCCTTTACCATTGTCCAAGTCCAGTTCTGGTCTTTCATTAGACAAGTATCCCATACTCCCGTACTTAAATTTTTTAAACTAATTCATTGCTAATTAAAAGCTAACTTAAAACTAAGCATCTTTAAGCAGTACTTCCATTAGGGATGCACAGTTTTCCATGCAAGTTGCAGTAGCTGGAATGATGAAAAGTATTTAAGATGCTGGAACTCACTCTTGATCCATTGAAAGGTCACAGGATAGCAAAACTGGTACATTACTACTACTCTATTTCAGGGCTTGGAATAACATACAGAAGGTTTTGTATTCATGGATCATATGGCACTTACATACTTCCACCATGTGCCAACTCACATACAGTTAGTGACTATCCAGAGAGGCATGTGCAGCACTGAATTTCAAAATCAGGCGATCTTTTTATCCATCTGAAAATTCTATTTGGCAGCACAGCAAAAAGAAACTAGTATCAGTTTATCCAAAACAAGCTTCTGAGGCTGACAGGCACAGCAGTTATCAATACTGCAGGTCATAGGACAAAAATTAAATTAAATGATCACACTCAGTTGAACTGTACAGAGTTCATGGAAATTACAGAACAAGATAATCTTAAAGCATAAAAGAGGGGAACACAGTCTTGGACATCAAGTCGAACAAGAAATCCCAACGAAGCTTAACTGCTAGGTAGAAAATCTTTTCAAGCAGAAGATAGTAGAGCTAAGTCATAACTGATTTCTCCATTTTATGTAATACAGTGGACCCAGGGATGTGTTCCAGTCTTGATGTTATGCGTAAAAGCAAGCTCTCTGATGATTTATATGGTCCTCTTGACAACATAGCTAACAGGGTGCAGATGAGAACAGAATATGACCTCTGTCAACTACAGGAGTGTAAGCTTTACCGTAAGGATAACTTCCAAATTCCACCAAACAAACTTAATATATTCAACTTTTTCCTTCCCTTGGCGGCCAGTGTAAAACACTTCGGATGTGGGAATTAGACTGCTGACAGGTGTGACAGGAAGTAGACATATCCTGATGCCCGTGTTATGGCTAATAAAATTTCTGTAGGTTTTTGCTGTGATTAGGATAGATAGGAAATATATTTTCAAAAAAGGTCCCTGAACTTGGTATCTAAATATATTTCTGATCTTCCTCTGGGAAAGAGTTCTATCGTTTCTTTGTATAATATAGGTTTAAATATTTCCTTTTATCAGTTTTATTTGCTTCTTTTCAGTTTACCCAAATATTGATTTACTTTCATTCCTTTTTGTAATATAAAAAACCCCCACGGATTTGATTTTTTTATCTCAAGTTTCTTTTGTTAACAATTTATTCCTAATGCACCTTAGATATAAATATATTACTCGATTAATGATATACTGAAACAACTGCAAAGAAACAAAAAAGTCACTTCTCCAGGAAAAATGAATTTTATAGGTCTGTGGAAAGAAAGCTCTAAAATAATCTTTCTCAGTGAATCTCAAAAGACACGAAAAAATTTGAGTGTCTGAGTCCAAGTAATTTGTCCTGAAAGTATTTGAAAACCAATTCAAAAAGTCAGACATCGTTTTGTGTGCATGGATACTATAAAGTCCTGTGATTTACCTGCACTGCCCAGAGGTAGTCCAGACGCAGTTTCAAGTCCACCTGTCTTGAATGCAGTGCCAAAGCACAAGAAAACAGCAAAATAGCTAGTATTGGTTCATAGCCACGCATATAAAAGGAGCCGCCCCTTAAAAATAAGAGGAAAATAAAAGGGTTATTCCAGGTCTAATACCTAACACTGCCCATTTTTAATATCAGATTTTTAGTTTAGAACACATGGGTACCTCCTAATCACTAGATTTTTTTGAAGAGGCTCATCTGGGCAGGGAGATGGGTGACAGTACATCTGATCACTGCATCACACCAACATGCAACTTCTTGAGGATTTTTTAATGCTATGCATTATTATAATGTGTGTGCATGTTTTTAATAAGGAAATATAAAAAACATTGAAAAGCTCTAAAGCTTAATTGAAATTGGGATTGGTTGAGGGTTGCTGAAATATGGCAGTTAAGTTTTTAACTGTGTTTTTCTATTCCATATGATAGTTAGACTGCAGTGTCTTCAACTGGGGTACATTACCATAAAACTACAGAACAATGGAGCAACAGTTGACAGCTCCCAAAAGCTTTCCTGTTGATGGATGTTACTAGAGCCTACAATTGCTGGGGAGAGGATGACTGAAGTATTTCTTATGCTCTACTGAGTCTATAGTCCTAGGCAGCACTGAACACTAGAGGACAATTCAGAAATAAGTAGTCAATGTGTGACTATCTATAGAAAATTACTCATTGTTTAATTTTGCAAGATACCTACCCCACTGCTTTTCTGTAACCACTGAGTTCCAGAATAACTATGTACAAAATTGTAACAAAAAGCAGGAGAATCATTTTTGGCAAGGAAGATACACGTAGAAATATTGCCAAGGTGAGAGTCCCCACTACGCAGGAAAGGAAAGCATAGTGGGCTGTGTCACATGGAAGTTCATTCATTGTTTTATTTGTTCCACCAGGAGAAATTATAACTATTGAGCTGCTGGAATTGGTATTCCAAACCCAAGGCATGCAGCCAACCTAGAAAACATAGGGGAGGTGAAAAAGGGAGAAAGTTAAATATGAAATAAACAGAAATGTAGTTGCTATGGAGGCTGACTGTAGTTCATTTCTAACTGGAAAAATATGGCTGTGGAGTTCCCTCCCAGCTCAATGTTGTATTAAAATCTCCTTTTCCTTCAATGCTCCACTGAGTTTTAGGAGAGAGACACAATTTTTTAATTAGATGCCAACAAGGGCAACCAATTCAAGTGTGGGCTTAGTTGAATAGTTCCCCTCTCAGTGCTCAAACCTAAGAGATTCTCAAGCCAGCATATTCCTCCAAAATTAAGGAACTTCAGTTAACATTTTATGTGGCCATGCAGGTGAAAAAAGGTTCTTGTACAGAGCACAGAAATAACTGTTTGTTTTATTGACTACGTAAATCATATAAACTTCAATTACTTAAATACAAGGTAAAACATATTTTAATTGAGTGAAAAATTAAACATAATATCTTTTTCCATCTCACTGCGACTTCTGCTGTTACATATGTTTCAAATACAAAGACTCATCTTTAATATCCCTGTCATTTCAATTATGCAAGGAGTTTCATTTCCTTCTTAAATTGGGAAATAAAATTTTTTTAGTATATTTTTATGGGAAATTTGGGGAAATCTAACCTGCTTATCCTAAAGACAATGTCATGGACATATCTCAGAGCTGTTACCCAAGGAAGAGAGGAATTTCTGGCAAATAGTGCAAGTCCCTAGAGCTCCAGTTTTAACTGCAGTCCAACCTTCACCCCTTACAAAGGAAAAGGATAAGAGTTAGTATAAGTGGGGAGAGTGGGATGGTAGTGTGAAATTGATTTAACAGGCACCATCACATAAGCTCTGCCCTATACTTAAGCTTCTCTTTTGACGTGCTTTATAAGACCTTTTTACTTCATCCCAACCACTGACAATGAAATTTTATAGCATGCTGTAAAGTAACTGACAACCTGAAGGGCGATTAAACCATGTATTTTACAGGCAGTTGTATTAACTTAGAAAGAAGAGACATAATAAATAAAATGTGAGTTAAACTCATAATGGGTAACACTATGAAATGAGATTGAAAGAGTGAAACGAAAAACCCCTTTAATGGGATTTTATTCAATATCCTTAAAAATGCTTTCATACTAAACTCATCCAAAAACATACACATGCATGAGGGCTTCATCAATGATCTGCAGTCTATCCAGGAAAACATTATTTGCTGTACAACCAGTAGTGGAACCTCAACACCTAGCTCTTCTGACAGATGAGAATTTTAGAGGCATTACTTTGCAGGAACTAATAATTTCTACTGATTAAACATTTCTCCTTAGTTTTTTTTGTTCAAGAAAGGATAAAGTTGTATTTGTGACCTATTCTAAGTTGTAACTGAATGATCACTGCCTTGTTGGAAGTCAGAACTCCTGAATTTTAATCTGTCTTCTTCCACGATTGTTCAGCTTTGCATTAGGGCTTATGATGTCTGTTTCTCATTCTCACCATCTTTAAGTGGCAACAGTGGTGTTTGTTTCATTTGGTCAAAGTAAGCGTCAGATCTGTGGAGGCTGATTCACAAAGGTTTTAGGTGTCATAACTTTAATCTCAATCCCAAGTCAGATACACAGAATTTGCTGAGAAACTAGCCTGGAATCACTGCAAAGCTCTACGCATTTTGTGCTTGTGTCCACATTAAGAACCATATATATGTCTGTGTGCTATTAGGGCTGTGGGCTACTCACACAGATGACATTCAGGAATTCCCAGAAATGTCTCAACATCAGTAATTCCTGGTTCCTCTCAGGACATTGGAATTTGTAGAAAAGAGATCCTCTGCCCGGTCAGTTCACGGGGATAAATTAGTTATTATGTTCTCAGGGCAGGTCCAGGGACGAGTGAATACACAAAATACAAAATACGAGGCTTGGCATCTCAGCACTGAGAATTGCTCATGTCTTCTTAATGGTCAAAACACATTGTCGAATTCCTGCAGATGCATGATTTGAAACATCTGCCTTCTCAGCATTTCCAGTTGTGTTTCATGTGCTATTTTTGTGTGGATTCTTTCCTTCAAGTACCCTAACATGTTTAATTTGTTAGCATTAGCAGCCAAAATGCTGAAATTGAGCTCTAGGAATTCATCAAGGCAACCAAGCGACAAATACTTGGGTGGAAGTTTGAATACCATTTGAATTAAAGTCCACCATGTGGAACTCTCTGCTAATCTACAGTAAAGGAAGCTCAATTTTCAGAAGTATTGAGCATGTTCACTTCATACAACAGAAGCTTTTTAGACATTAGATGTGAATAGATCCTGTAAGTAGCACAGTGTAAGCACCTCTTCTCGTTATACAAAACTGTCAATATTTTAAGATCTCTCTCTTTTCTGATCTGCCTAGACTAAAAATATCGCCCTGTTATTACACAGAAATATGTTCCATAAGTTGCCACATAGAAATAGTAAGTAATAGTAATCTTGTTTTGACACCATACCTTGTCTGTCACAATATATTAGCCATTGAACTAGTAAGCAAGTTGAACATTTAAAAACAGTTTTCCCATAAAGTACATGACATCAGCAGTCTACATGATGCTAAGGTTTGACATACAAATTTATATTGGTTTTGAATAGGTATTATCTGTTTAATTTGCTAATAGCTTTGCCATTCCTAATTCAATACACTGTCTCAGGGCAATGAAAGTTCAAATTGCAGCAAAGGGGTTTAATTTCGAAGAAGCATGCTCTGCAGGTATGAATAATAAAAGAAGTAGGAATTCATCAGATGAGAATATGGTATGTGTTTAATGGATCTGCACCAGCTTGTTCTTTAAACAGAATGCTAACTTAAGTGATACTTGATGCAAATACTCACCACACAGCCTTGAGCCACGGAGTATATTAAGATCACAATAAAAATACACAAAATGGTACGAATTTGTATTGTCAGGCACCCTGGAAAACACTAAGGAAGAAAAAAAAAAGATTTATAGACAAAATATTTAAAATATTTTTAAACTGGGGTTGTTATTTTTTAGTAGTCTATAAAGAGAAGTGAATAAGGGATACAGAAATTTCACCTGGACTGCAAATTATGAAATTGCAGCTATTGTTGCGTAATGACTGTTATTCTGTTATTATTGTGTAGATGTATTTTAACAGTAATTTCAGTTCTGGGGATAATAAATGTGAAATTATTATTGCTATACATTATTTCTCACTGTAATTAAAACTCTTAGAAATTTTAGTTTTATGTCTACTCATATTGCAAATAATATGAGGATGGCATTTGATTTTGCTCTCAGGGGGAAAATACCCAAAGTAATTTCTGTGTTGCAAATTTTCAGCTCCAAATTGTGATCCAAGAGAACATACTGAGATAGCATAGAATTTTTGAGTGGTATATGTGTCTTCTGTTATAATAGATATATTACATGCCAGGGTAGTTTTAATTATTGTGACTCATAAAAACATTGAATTTGTCAGAAACAGCAGTAGAGAACAAAAATATCTGGTGTAATGGAGTCTTGGGAACATTTTGTTTTTCTCCACTTTTACCGTGATTCCATTTATCACACTATTAAGTGTCAAGTTCTTGCTGCTATGAAGCCTGTGACAGAACGTGAGAGAAGAAGGGTAAGTCTGTCAGGCTGTGTACTTAGGCCCGTTCCAGTCATTCTGATCAACTCTGCTTCCAAGTAAAGCTGCTTTCCTCCTTTCCCTTTGCACTAAGAATGTTTGGGGCATCTATTATCTACTGGATATATCTTTCACACCACAGGACTTCTTCCAGTGACTTCAAGGGTCAAGAATCAAACCCAAGAAACAGTCAGATTTAAAGTGGGGACTATCCTGTGTCCTTTAAAAGAAGAAAGCTCAGATTTATCAAGGTTCAATTTCACTTAAGGTCAAATGGAGAAAGAAAACACCTGATTTTTGGATGAAAATCAACAATTTTGAAGAAAAGCTGTTCACTTCATGGGTACCACCGACCTCAAAAGCATAGCTTCCAGCAGGCAGCAAAGTACTCACAGAGAGAGGCTACCACAGCCTTGGCAAAACAGAAATCATGTACTGAAATGCGTCCCCTTCCTTTCGCATATGCAGAGACATTTCCCCTGTATGTGTGACCATGTTATTAAAAGCTTGAGGGAGTTATAGATGGATCAACTTCATATGGGCTGTGACACATGAGAATACAAGCAATTACAGAAAAAAAAGAAAGTATAATCTACAAATACATTCTGGCTTCAGTACAGGTTAAGTCCATGTAAATGTAGGTAGATTTGTATTATGGATCTGAGCTAATTTGCTACACCAATGTAAGTATTAGCATCAATAAAACAGATTGGGATACCTGAGGTATATCACCTTTAATAAACTGAGCATATTGTAGAATAAATAGCTCAAATTATAGGAATCTGAGATTGAAAAGCTATGTCTTAAGGGAGAAGATACAGTAATGTCCAAAATTATACTATGAAAAAAAGACAGACTATTTATGCATTTGTTCATCACTATCATACAATTCTGACTGGAAGGGACCTCAGGGGGCCCAAAAGTACTGTCTGCCTTGACCTCCAGAGTCTCAGGGCCATTTGTGCAGAGTTGGTTACTCTTCCTGTATCATTGCAGGGGATTATTTCTTCTCAGGGCCTGGACTTTGCATTATCCATTCCGTATTTATAAGATTCCTGTTGGCCCATTCTGTCAACCTATCAAGGACCCTCTCAATAGTCATCCTGCCAGCTGTTCTCACAAAACTGTAGTCATTTGAAAACTTGACATGAGTATATGCCATGTCCTTCTCCAGGCTGTTGATAAAAATGGCTAACAGGACAGGATTCAGGATAAACTCCTGTAGTATCCCACTTATTACTGGTTTTCAGGTAAAGTATAACCATAAACTGCCATGATCTGAATGTGATCATCCTCATAGTATTTTACCCATCAAACTGTCAACTTAACTAGACTAAAATCCTATGTACATATGGGGTGGAACACGTGTGGTTTTACCCATATAAATAAAATACGAAATAATTGTGTTTGAAGAAAATGTATGTATTCCATTAATTCAGTTTTCAACCAAATAGTTATCTACTGCTTGTTAAAGAGATAATATCTACAGTTTGAAGATATTGCTGGATAGTTATTAGGGACAAAGCAAAATACAGATTCAAAGACCACATGTCCTGACACATTACACAGACAATTTTTTTAGGGCTGTGTAGTGCATATATGTTTTAAATGTCGACATGCTAAGCTACTGGGTTAAAATGGAAAAGAAACCTTTAAAAGATAAGGTATGAGACACATCAGAATTAAAATTCTGACAGTAATAAGATTTATACTTCTGACTTTAAGTCATTCTAAGATTGCATCTGCACTTTTATGATAGCATTGAACCTTGGGTTTCATTTTCTTTGTTTTCTTTTATTTGTGGAATTTTTATTAACTAAATAAGTACTGTCAGATTCCCAAAATTCTAGGTAACTGGTTAAGTAAAATATTATCAAAGTGGTTTTATGAGTGAGCCATTTAATGCTAAAGCATGGAGAAGCTGAGTCACTTGTGAAGTGCGAAACAGCAAATAAGTGCCAGAAGACTGATTAAAATAGGGGAATTACTGTTTTACAATTCTATATCCATTATCCACACCATATTAATTTTTTTATTACATAAGACAAATTTTTGCCACGAAGTTTTAAACTGTGATATTCTAAGGTTTTATATTTCTTAATTTTTCTAATGCTAGATTTGATCCTGTATAGTACTGAATCTCTAGACGAATATGGAATAAATACAAATTTTCTTGACTGACAAAACAGATGGAACACTTCTTAAGTTTGCACTAGCCCCAGGGAAACGGTATAAAGAGCAGTTACTCCCTGCAAACTTCATCTGCATTTCTACCATCTATAGAGAGAACAGATGATAAACTACTTTGCCCAGATAAAAAAAAAGAGATCATCAAAATTACTCCCAAATAATTTTTTAAGTTTATAAATAAGGTTGTGTTCAGTACCTGATACTCTGCTATTATTCTATTTTTGTTTCCATGAAAACACATGCTTTTCTTCCGCCAAAGTACACTTTTTAAAACTAAAATTAGTGTCTGCTAATCAGCAAAGCTGATTAACTGCGTAGGTGTTTTTTCCTGATACTTGTCTGAAAAGACTAAATTTAGATTAATCCAATACAGATTTCTTTCATCATAAAACTAGCCCATAGATGCTTTATTCTGATCTGGCAGACCTGTTGCTCTCCTAAAACAATCAAATGTCCTTCTGCATCATTACTGTTGTGGAAATATAATGCAGAATTAATCATTACTGAAGGTTTTGAAAAGGCCAAGGATTGTGTGCGCAAAACATTGTGCTTTACTATCAAAACAGCTGCTGTTTTGGCAGGAAAAATTTTGAAAACAGAGGGAAGTTAGCAGGACTTTACACCCAGACCAGCTGGAATGAAAGGGAGAACTAGTGTGCTCTGTAGTCAGAAAGGAGTAAAAGTCAGGTTAAAGCAGCTTATCCAAACACAGTATTTAGTGGTAGGTGTTCAGGAAAGATTTAACAAAAAAGAAAGCATAGAATTAATGGCACTGAATGTAACAATTACTCATGTAAAAAATCTACTTTCAGATGATCCATCTTCAGTTTTGAAGTATCTAATACATTACTTGCCAAAGAACTTTAAAGGGCATAGATTTCAGACTCTATGAATCTGTGAAGCATACGCTGATGGCTTCATATTCCAAAGGACAAACATAGCATGGCCACCAAAAGGAAGAATAGTCACAAAATCTTAAATCACTTACTTGTACTCGTGTGACATGTAGATACATAATACAAGCCACTAGGAAGCATATGCAGAACACCAGGAGAACAAGAACTATGGTACTCCTAGAATCAAAACACAATAGAAGTAATGCAATGCAACTCAGTAACAGATAAGAACAAACTGCTCTTTGGGGTCCTTCTGAAATAGTATTTTAAATAAATGGTGGAGGATCTCCTCCTCAACCTTGCTGTTATACTAACCATCATACCACAAATTTAACAGTGAAGTCCACTGCTCTCAAGACCACGAAATTAGTAGATACTCTTGTATATGGTCCCCAATCTGGCCTCAGCAAGGAGATCAAAGCACCTCAAAAATTCAAATGTATGGTAGTCAGGAGAGACACTTTCTAATTGTAGGCTAATCCAGAATATTCAGCAGAATATTCAGACTCTTGTAAGGGCAGTGTGTAACTCAATTACTTGGCCCTGGCAGCTGTGTTAACAGTTACCATATGCTTTTCCTTCTAATTTCTCTTTCTCAAAGATTCAGAAATCAATGGTCATTCAATTCAGACACTTAGCAAGCCAAATAAAATCAGACCAGACTGCCTTCTAATGAAAGAATACTAATTTGGCTGTATGAAGCCACCACTCAGACACTGGAAGAAAGAACTTAGGAGCATTCATTGGGTGGCTTTTTTAACTAACCCAGTCCATCTTCATGATCTTCAATGGTGATATTCTGCTGGAGCTTGCATGTCTGTCAGATCACAACTTAAACTGAATCTCTGTCCAGCTGTTTTTAAGTGGCAGTAGTTTTTGGAAAGGCTTTTATACGATTCTTGGAAATTCATTCTAATTTCAACTACACTAATACTCTTTGTTTCTCCTTGTTCAAAACTGCTATGTCCTGCAGCTGTGGCTTACTGAAGAAGAAGGTGGAAGACTTCTTAATTATGCTCCAATTAGTCAGCAGAGTCATTAGTCTGGAAATGATGATGTAAATGATGATTCTTGTCAGTGACTTTGAATTCTTGAGATGAAAGGTACTATATTACAAATTAATATTTGTACTTTATTAAAGTGAATAAAGTGTTTTTCAATCTTTCAACTAGAAATAACAGAATACAGACGTATTATTCTGACTAGGCATTTGTGAATAGAAAAGACCGTAATTTAAATGGAATTTTCAAAAGCATGATCCTGTGGCCAGTTCTATTCCCACTGAAATCCTAATAGTAAAAGTGAGTAAAGTTTATTTTTAATTTTTTGATATTCTAATCTGAAAAAAGTTCATTATTAATAATTTTTATACCTTACACACAATTCTATCTACCTCTAGATTTGAAAGTGCTCTAATTATTTTTTATTTTGTAAGCATTCACATAGAGCTGACAAAATCTGAGGTAATCACTAACTAATCACTCAACAATAGGCATAGGACACCTCCCAAATATATCATTTGGTTGTTTGCTTTACTGCAGTCAAGGTCAGACTGCAAGTTAGGTATGCATAGCCAAACTACGCACTAGGCAGTTAATGCAGAGAGAGTGTTGACACCAAAAACTTCAAAGAAGGCTATAAATGCAGGCCTCAGTGCAGCTGGATGGGTACTTTCAGTACTTAGTTCCCATTAAACTCTGTATAGTTTTATCTATGTTGCTATCAATACCTGAAATACTTAATCCGAAGTAGCACAAACACATTTAGAAAAGCTGCAGTAACACCTTTGTTTGTATTGCAGAAATGCTTTAAATAAGTTAAAAATAATCACTGAAAGTTTACACTGAAATGTGTTTTTTTCCTCTAAGTGCATACTTCTAAAAAAGAAAAAAAAAAGATAGTGAAAAGTGCCTCCCGTGGACAAATGAAAGAGGTAACAACTAAACTGGGGGTATACTAACAGAGAATCTCCTGTGTGAGAAGATACCGACCTAGGTGCCCATTTCTGCTCCAAAGACTTTAATTTTTTACCTGTGCATGATGTCTGAGGATGTTCTACTTTGAGTTATGATGGCAAAAAGACAGAAACTTACTGTGGTATTATTAGAAGGTAGACAAGGCCAAATAAGGCAGCTAGAATTAGTGAGAGAACTACAGCACTGGTGAAGTACTCATCCTGAAGCTGGTGGTACTGTTAAAGAAAGGAAGAAATGAAGACGGTAAACATTTTATATATACCCAGACACCCACACTTGTCCATTCTCAGTGAGAAAGGACTGTATCCTAAAATAAAACAAGCCCCTACTTAGTTTACAAACACGATGGCTTAACACACATGAAAAAAACAGATGAGGCAAGTCTACACAACAGTTTCCTTGACAGACTTCTCTTTCACCCTCTAACTAGTCAAAACTCGGTTAGATAGTTGTTTATCTTTTCAAGAAAAAAATTCAGCCACTTTGAACCAGAAGGGGGTGGCACTTCCTCTACTCACTCATAATGAAAAAAGGCCAAACACCCCTCGGTGCTGCCTTCAAGAAGTCCTGTCACCTCAGCTTCTCAGGACAGGACACTAATGAGTGGACTTGGAGACAGCCGCTAATGAGATACATTGGCTCAGTTTGGAGCAGCTACTGTTCCTGATTCCACTAAGCTTCGGTATTAACAAGACGAAGATTTCTAGGGGTGTAAACACAAAAGTGTTTTCTCAGAAAGATCCAAAATTCAATCTCATTTACACCAGAAGACTTTTTATTTTGAAAGAAAAAAGTTACAGTCAAATAATAAATTACTTTGGAAACTTGAAATCAAAATTTATGCTTAAAACCTTAAAAAAATTGGATCCAATATGGCACACAGCCTTCTAACTTGAAACAGCAGTGACATGAAATCTTAGACAACTATAAAGTGACTTAACAGTGGAAAAATAAATGCTATTGCCAAGTTAATTCAAAACCATAACACTTTTGCTTTTTGCAACACATGAACTAAAGGCTGTAAACACAAATAATTTGTATTCACCAAAAAACCCCCCTACAAGGTAGGAACAGTTGTTAGCTGATATGCATGCTTGTAAGTCTGGAGTAAATCCCCTGCTTTCAGCACTGACACACTGGTGTAATATTACAACCTTGTCCAGAGATTTAATAGGTTTTTTTTTTTAATATTTTCTAGAATTTCTGGATCAATACTTATCAGGCTACCTAGGCATCTTCTTGTCATTAACACTTCTCCAGAGCAGAAGAGTGAGTAGGCAGACACATTGCAATGAGACAGCATTAAAAAAGTGACTCAGGCAGTTTGGAGAATCAGAAGAAAGACCAAAACACAAGGAGTAGGATCCTGATAAGTAGGACAATACCAATCTTTCTTTTCATCCCCTTCAAGTGTTTCCACAGAAGGCAGAGATAATGCCACCTTCTTAACTGAGAGACAGTCCAGTGGAGTATTTAAAGATAGTGAGTAGAATTTAAACATTGCATGAAACCCAAACAAAAATCCCAGTGCTAGTTGTCTTACGGTCAGTGAAATCAGTAAAAATTATTTTAAACCCCTTACTTTATTTTCACGCTCAATTTGCTTATACTTCAGGGTAATGCAGTTCAAATCAGCCATCTCAGACTCAGTTTGCCGGGCCTCTATCAAGCGGCTGATATATCTGTTTACTCGAGTTCCTGGAGTGTTGTATACAACATTGGTAGAAAAAGAGGAGCGATTCCTGAGTTTTTCAGAGGCTGTTCTCAATGCTCTTCTCTGCAGTATGGATGAAGAGAGAAGTACAGATTTTATTAGCACTGAAATTTTTCGTTGCTGTTCATATTACTTCAAGCTCACAGAGAGGATGTGGAATTCATTAAACAGAACAACTACAAAAGACAGAGCTCTTATCTCAGTACAAATGTCATCTTTTTAAAATTCCTTACCTGAAGTCCTGATCTCATTCAAATCAACGAGAAAACTCCCACTTCATTCCAGGATTTTAATCCAGAAGTTCTTTTCACATATGGCTCTGACACTCCTCTGCCACTGAGTAAATCAGTTTGTTCCCAATCAGGGTGACTTTACTTTGCAAAATGGTTTTATTTTGGTTTTTTCCTTGACAGAAGACATGGAGCTCTGGACAAAATAACCAGGCTCTTCATGACACAAGAAAAGTCCTACTGTCAAGGTAACAATACATATTTCAAAAAGATAGTTTACCTTAAAGTCTTGAACAATGACCACGTGTGACTACAGAGGGTCTGAAATCTCAAGTGTTACTATCTTTAACTCACCCAGTTGGCTCTCTTGTTAAGACTTCTTGAGTATGCCTCAAGTGCACTTGCAGATTCAGATGGAGCCATCCAACAAATTATCACAACTAACCTGTGCCTAACTGGCTCCTCCAAGGCTGAGATAGCATAGCTACAAGATGATTACTCATAGTTCTTTCCACTGAAAAAGATTTATCTCAGAGCATATCTGAAAGGGATTTTAGACAAGCTGTCTCGCTTTTCACAGAAAGTACTCAGGAGACAGTGAGCAGCATCTCAGCCACACTGATGGCAACCTTCAGTTGAGGGCACTTTAATCTAAACCATTATGCCTAGATCTGTTCTGTGACTAGAGAGAGGTCAAACCTTACTTTCTAGAAGAGTTTTGACAACAAAACTCAGGCAAGTTCTACTATTTCTGTAAAGTTAAAGGAATATTTTTTATCTAGCATCCGCAGAGTTCAAGACAATTCAAAACATTCTGAAATAACAAGTCTACTTATTATTATTAATATATAATAAGTAGAGTCTGTCAGAAAGTAGTTAAAGAAGAAAATAAAATTTCTCTCTTCAGAACACTCAGTCCTAAATAGCCCACTCTAGAGGCTATACAACAACATATCCTTTTAATCCAGATGGTGAAAAAGATGGTGATCACTATTTAAGTAATCTTGCAGGAATGGCAGTTTCCTTTCATATTTCACAAGAAATTCTTAGGAGTACGTCAGTGAACAAATTGTGAACTACAGCAGTTCATTAGCTTACATAACTTATATGTATATTATATCTGAATTCCTGTGAATAGTGGGAAGGGTTATCTGCTGACTGATACCTTAGTTTTCTGTTTGTAAAGAAAAATGGACCCTAGCAAAGAGAAAGTAACTTTTCAAGTCTTGCTTTGCTGGCTTTAGATGTACAGAGGAGGTTACACCAGCAGTAAACAATTATAAGGTTACATTTTTCCTCAAGCTATCAGATCCCATTACCTGGCAAATTGTCTTTGGTGTAAGAGCTAATTATTTCAACACGAAAACTAAACTTGGGGACATACTTTGATTAGACATCCTAAATTGCCAGCCAAATAACTATTTTCAGTGTTTCTAAACAGAGAGAAATTTGTTCTCTTGAAGAAGACATTTGTACCACCAATTTTTAGGGAAACTGAGTGCTTTTAGGAATATTGTCAGAAACACACAATTTTGCTCTCAATAAACTATAATTAGTTAGCATATGTCTTGCATTAGTTGCAGCAGAAATACCTCTTCAGGGATTTTTTACAATTCAAATTTAAGCCTATAGTAAACAGCAGGGGTGAGGAAAACAGCATTTAAATAAAAGTT
This sequence comes from Rhagologus leucostigma, assembly GCA_013397725.1. NCBI lineage: Eukaryota > Metazoa > Chordata > Aves > Passeriformes > Rhagologus > Rhagologus leucostigma. The sequence goes on along the minus strand of VZTD01005515.1, from coordinate 11,286 downwards.
TCTTTGCTTTAAAACCTGAAATGAGGTAGACGAATATGGGTGTTATTCTGAGATATGGAATAAATTATATTATCTATTCTGCCATTTTGAAACAGGGTTAAAGTTTCTATTCTTAATCAAAATAGCTGTTTCTTACATGTAATTATTTCCTCTAGGTCTCTTATTTGTATCTCTATTATTATTTTGCACAGTAGACTTACATCATGTCTTATATGTGATCAAGATTCAGTATTTATATTTCTCGGAAATGTACTGGCTTCAAAGCCTTTAAAGACTCCACTTGTTTTACTTTATTCCCACTTGTTTTACTTTATTTACGTGATTTGAGGACTGAAAACTAAAGAAACCCTACATTGCAACACTGTGTATTTATATTAGTATCATATAATACAAATCCATGATGTGTTACATCAGAATAACTGTTTCCATTACTGATAGCATCGTAGAACTTCACTGCCAATGTTCTGGCATGAGAAAATTTCATCAGATCCCTAACAAATCCACATGGGGATTTTCTGTGTATACTACCATATTTATACACACATATACACAAGACACAATGTAAAGTATTGCATATGCTTCAAGGAATATGTGGGTTTTTTTTTTAAATACTCAAAGATAGCACTAAACCTCAATTGGAAGGCCTTGTACATGGACAATTTCAAAATTAAATCTGGAGTTTCTGAAAGTCTTTACTGAAACAGTGTTTTAAAGGAACTAATTGACTTTTCTCCCCTTTTCCTGTAGAGGAAACACAAGTGCATGTAAAACCCAAAATAAGAAAGTTTGAATGCTTTCTGAAAGTAAGATTTAGACTGAATCTTCATTAAATGAAAAATAGAAAAAACTGTGAAGTAATCAGTCAAGCTGAATTACTGATTTCAATGCTTGCATGCCACCACTCACTGGTGGAGTGACCTGTGTAATATTGCCACCTGCTGTCAGAGAAAATGGAATGAGTGACTCTCACAGTTTTTATCCATAAATTTCCAGGTAGATTCATATACAGAAAAGAAGCAAACCAGGTAAAACCCATGTAAAGCAATTTTTATGGCATTATGGTTTATGGCATTACCAGGCATCCAGGAAAGTGGAATTTATATTTGTATTAGGGACTTTTATGTTTTTGATTTGTATTATTGGACAAAGAGGGGTTTTGGCTAATCAGTTGCCTTTCACATTTCAGAGGACCATCTAGAGACACAAAATTTTTCTGCTGGTTTGCATTTGTCACCATCAGGTTCAGACTGGGATGGACAAAAGATGCAAAAGAATATATGTTTAAAAGGATGGAAACAACCTCAGAAATTCCAATTCTTGTGAAAAAAGCCCTTAATAGAAGCCGCATAGGACACCATTGCTTGCTTTTCCAAGAGCAGCTCCACATTTGAGGCCTTTTATAATCAAAGTTTGACTTTACTGTGGGAATTAGATTGTTCTAGCTCCAGCAGGAACACCCTGAACTTCTTTACCAGTTTGTAGTATCACCCACTATGTTCTCAAAGATGGTCTGCTTGATGCAGTCCTGAAACTGATGCCCAAAGAGTGCACTCGGCCCACACGGACTACCTTATCATCATCCTCACACGTCATGACATTGGAGAAAGGGATCTCCGCTTTGAACATCTTGCGACAGTGCATGAGCTGAACAAGCAGATAGCAGACTGTCTTGAACTTCATCCTTTTGGCAGGCTTAATGTCTGAGAGAATCAGTCCAGGAAATATCTGTTGGTCAGAAAAATAATACTTATAATCATGTCATTGCATTCCCATGCAGACATACACACTTGCAGGCATTTGCACCCCATCATGGTCAGAAAAAACCAATATTCTAGTCAAGAAACAATGCTTTTTGATAAATATCCTACATTTGTAAATGAAGATTACTTCATCTTTCTTCAACATGAGACGTAAAGAATCTATTGAACAAACTTTATGTAAACTCATACTTAACATTTTGGGAACTGTTCTCTACTTAGAAATGTGAACTACAAAAAGTGCATTAATGATAAACTCATAAAAGAGGCGATACTTGTACTTCTTTAACATTAAAATAAATTTTGGGAAAATACACGAAAAATAAGGAGAAAATTAGCATTTTTATTAATTGATGTTAAATATAATTTCAGTCTTTTTCTTCTTTCCTTACTTTGTTACTTCAGCCATAGGTAAGTTCATTAAAATCTGAAGAGAATAACTTTTGCTTTAAAGACAGACATACATGTGCCTTAAAAGGAAGATGTGAGGCATTGAGGTTATATCTTATATCTTATTTCTTCAAAGCAAGAAGTATTATACAACAGAAAAATACTCTCAAAGGGTCAAGTATAATCTATTCCTTATACCACGGAGCTCCCAATCAGCAAGGACAAATATTTTCTTTGTTAACTCTTAAGCATGTATTTAACTCCTGCTGACTTCAGCAAAGCCCCAGCACAGGCTCAGGTGCTTTCTCAGATCAAGATATTATATCCTCAGTATTTATACCAAACTTATTCACGCTTCTGGCATGTGGAATGTGTAAAGCAGGTTAATGAGAAACATGGCAGGACTCCATGCCTCCTCAGTATGGGAATTCAAGGTTGTAAAATTAATTTCTTATGGAAGAACAAAATAAAGAAGCACAGAGGATATGGTCCCTAGTTTTCCTAGGTACAAAACACAGAGCAAATCACTCTCCAAAAACTTTATTCAAATGCTCTTAAAGTCCACAAACAACGAGATTTTGCTGTGCATTATTCACAATACTCTGATTTACTAGAACCGTTTACATCATTACTTCAGTGATCAAAGAATGAAGAAGAAACTGAAAGCATTTGTTTAATGCATGTTTTCTTGGACACCTAGATTTAGACGGACGGGGAAAATGACACTGATTATATTCTGAATGGCATCTCAGATATTGGTTTGCTGTTTAACACATACAGCCACGCACTTGCATTTTTTGGAGAATCAAGGTTATATATTATTGAATTTTCAATACCTTGTTTAGTCAATTACACTCTGGCTATGAAACACAATAATGACCAAAATGTTGCACTTTTTTTTTTCTTAGCAGACAGCAATGTTCTCAAGATGTGACAGGCTTCAAATGTGGAAGACTAGAAGACTGACTGAAGCCAGCTAGCATCACTGTACTGCACTACACTGCACAGTCAGCAGCCGAAATCTAAAAGGACATTAGTGTATATAGTGTGTAGTCACTTGCCTAAGTGGCAATTTAACAATACCCTGTGTGAAGAAATTCCCAATATGAACCCTTTCTTTCAAGGGATTTGTGGCAGAAGACTCACCGCTGAATTGCATAGAAGATACTGTATAAGGATATTCACACACTAATCATCCTTTAGGTATTCTTAAGGACACCAAGTAGATACCTGTTAGGCTTGAGTACTGCAGGTACAATCAGCTTTTTGCAGCTTTTGAGCTACAATTCCCAGCAGCTAAAACATACTTTTTGGAGAAGTATTCCACTTACAAATCTTCCTTGCGGCCATAATTCCTCTAGAAATTCTACATATTTTACAAAGTCACTCTATCAACCTTTTGATACAGCAAAAATGAGCAACTTTCTTGAAATTCCCTCCAGTTTTGCACCTCATTGCATTTTCAGAAATTTACAGGTTACATTGTTGCGGTGAGTAGTTTCCTGCGATGGCACGGCATGCCACAGCCTTCTCCGAGAGTGCAGTGAGGCTTGTTCGGGGAGAGCGGCTGTTCCCGCTTCCCGTGCCTTTTCAGGCTGCCCCTTGCATGCTCCGGTTATCTGTAGGCCCTGCAACACGGTGACGATAAAGGAGCGAGAATGCTCTCCGCATGAGGACCGCAGAGGATCTTTTATTTCATGGCGGCTCCCAGAAGCCTAGAGCCAGCACATGTGCTGGCTCCCAATGGCAGAGAGCCAGCACATGGCATGGTTCCCCCAGCCAGAGGCTGATGCCCTAAGGCAGAGAGAGGCAGAGAGCAAGAAGCAGTCACACCGCATGCAGCATCCTTTATCCGGGGAAGAGGGGGGCAGAGAGAGCACATGTACCAATGGTCTCAGAGCACAGGGGTGGTACATGGGTGGAGCTGGGGTAAAGGAACAAATAGGAAAAACCTAGGACTAGCGGTGGGGAAGGGGGACCCAGGTGGAGAGGCAGGCCATTTAGTAAGAACAGGAGTGGAGAAATACAACACCACACACCATATCTCAAGAGATCATTAGCTCTTTCTTTGCTCAAATGTTTCACAGTGGACATGGAATTAATTAGGTCAAAAATTTTGGTCTTAGGTCACTCTTAGACTAGCTTGGAAAGATGATTTTAAATAAATTCAGAGACCCACAAAAGCTTCCTGGCAGCCTTCATTATGGAAATGCCACAGTATAGATGCAAGAGTGGCAAAGAATAGGTAGAGCATCTTACTAGCAAAAGATCCAAGAAGGCATGACTGTGAAAAGTGAGCATATGGGCATGACTATATCCTCCTACAAGGATCTGAAGTCCTATAAAAAGAGAAGAATTTAGACTTTCCTCCATGCAAACTTTGTATAATAAATGTGTTTCTGAGAACAACCTGCAACTTGAAAACTTGGAATGGACTCCACCTCAGACAGTGTGGCCCTGCCACCAACACGACTTTTCTCCAACCACATATTTTCATTCAGTTTCCTGACTTTATCTTCAAATTGTATGTAGAATATTTTTAGCTCTTACCCTCAACTGGTTTCTTTTAGTTTAGAAATCTTACCAGCAGATAATATATCAACAGTATACATGTGCTGGAAGTACAGAGAAATTTTCCAGCTCTTTTGGAGTTAAATAGAAATTTCAGCTCAGGTAACTGAAAAAAATGGTGTAGTGTGAGATCCTCAGTCGCAGAAAAACAATGACAAACTGGAGTGAGTTTAGCAAAGGTTCACCAAAACAATTAGGGTTCTCAAGTGTATGACATACGAGAAGAACCTGAGGGAATTTAGTTCATTTAGCTGGAAGAAGAGAAGGCTAAGGAGGGATCTACTTGCTGTCTTTAACCACTTAAGTTGTAACTGCAGAGAAGACAGAGCCAGACTAATCCTGAATATCACTTAGAAGAAAGCACAAGAGGCAAAGAATACAGGCTATACCAAGGGAAATTCCTATTTGATACAAAGAAGTTTAGCCGTGAGGATGATCATGCATGGGAACCGGCTGCCTTGAGAGGCTGCCAGTCAGGGAAACACTCAGCTCTTACTCAAAGGTGGATCAAACTGCAAAGCCAACCCTGGTGTGAGCAAGGAGGTCAACCACTTGACCTCCAAAGGCTCCATCCAAATTCAGCTAGTGTGCAATGCTATGAATATTTGTGAACATACCTACTTTGTAGCTACTATTCTTCGTGGTTGCCCAAGAACATAACCACTCAAAGGACGCTGCATACACACAGGGTGGACACACTGACAATTCTCAGCAGATCCATATAATTTTATTTATAATTTTGGTTGATTGGTTGAAGGTGTTTTTTGGTTGGTTTGTTCTGGGTTTTTTTAATCTAGTGGTTTCAGGACATACAGATTCTGCACTGGGACTGAGGATTTTTCATTGTACTACTATATATACACAGTATCAAAAATACAAAAGAATTCTCACTCTTATCTCACAAATCATATCCCTTTTTTATTCTTGCTTTTACAGCAGAACAACACTTTTGACACAGTGAACTTCTCAGTGAAATATTTAAGTAATCTCACCTTCTTCTCTAAGGCTCTGATAAAGTCAGGAAATGCAACACAGTCTGTTAAAACAGACTTTAAAAACCCCCTCCAAATGAAAAACCCAACCCCAGAGTGTCTTTCACTCTGCTTTTCTCTGATCTTGCTCCACGCCAGCATTACAGGAAAGCTGGACTGCAGCATTCCCATTCTAGCTCATTTTGTCAATGCATTTTACTTTCTCACATCTTTTTGACCCTTGGCATCATCTCTAATTCTGTTCACTGTTCATTTAGTTCATTATTTTACGAAAGGTTGGTTGTTTGCTGCAACACAGCTGACAAACAAGGTTAAGAGCTGGGATTTTCTAACAGAGCACTCTGAAAGTAGCCAGGACTAAATACAGCTTTGTGAATGCAGAAAACAAACAAGCACTGATTCAAATCCTGGGAAAACACCCCAGTGTTTGAATGTCATGTAATATTTTGATAAGTATTTAACTGGTGCTCATCTGAGATTCTCAGAAATGTCAGCAGACTGTTATTTCCCTATGTTCAACCTCAGTGCATAAAGTGGCAAGGAAAAGAAGATAGTAATGTCATTCAAAACACATTTACAAAAACCATAAATGCTGTAGCACTGTGTCTGTCTGTGTTTTCTATCTTCAGGCGGACAGGACCATGTCTCCTGGTAATAGTATTTGTTCCATGACTATCTTCAAGACATTTTGTCCTAAGATAGATGAGTAAATTTTTTTCATCTTTTTTTTTCTTCTTCCTATAGTTAAAATCATCAGACATTTGTTTTCCCATCCTTTTCTACTTCCCTTATTTTACTTATCACACCTCAGCTATCCAATAGGAAAGTATATTAGGGATTTTACCAGAAAATAATACAGCTTCTTTTAGACAAACTTTTAAAATCCAGAATAGTGTGACCACTTTCTTGACACAGATGTAGAAGTTTTTAGCAATTGTAAAGACTGAACCAATGTCTAGGAGATCAATAACAGAGAAAAATCTTATACAAGTGCCCTATGTCTTTCCTTGTACAGATTCCACATTTATGGAGGAAGAAAAAGGGAGGACGATATTAGAGCACATAAATAATTCTATCACTGCCAGCTCAAACTGCAGGCTTTCACACTGATGATGATGCACTAGCAGCTTCATAGCTACTGCAGGAGCAATCCTGAGCATGTAGAGCAATACAATCTGCAGCGGATGTCATTCTTCTGTTTGTGTTTGCTGGCCGGTAACACAAGCAATTTATTTCCAGTGTTTGGGTTTGTATATTCCAACAACTTGGGCAATGCAAAGTCTCAGGCACAGAATAGCCCCTGTCCATCGGGACAAGCTAGAGCTTCCATTAAAAGGCTGTGTGCCTGTCTGTTGAATTCGGTCTGCTTAGGTATATCTAGGGTGGTAAAATCTGAAACATCCAAATGATGCATTCAGATCTCTAGTTAAATTCCTTGGAAGGAGCTGTCAGCCATTGAGAGCAAAGACCACGCCTAGATTCTCAAAGTCATGGTAACAGTGGCAGCTGCAAGTAGTTGTCAGTTTGAAAGATGAAATCATCAGTGTGTGCCCAGATATGGACTCAGATGCCTAACTTGCTGCATTTCAAATTAGAACAATTTTGTCAAATACATTTTTGCTTGCTATATGCTAGTAAAGAAAAGAGTTTTTATGAGCAGCAGGTAAAGTTTTTACCTCCCCTGAATTAACTGTCAAACTCTCTTTTTCTGTCACTACTTGCAGTTTAAGAGTCAGAGCTCTAGCAGTCCATAAGGGCTGGCAAACATACAGTCACTTCAGTAAAAATATCATCAGAATTTATTTGTCCAGAAAATTCACAACTTACAAGAACTATGAAAACTTCCTTGAAACAAAGTAAACGTAATATTTTTAGAAGAGTCAGATGCCAAAAAAATCCTAGGGATCTGTTAGGCATATGGGTGGATTTACTGGGTCATAAGTGCTCTGTGGAAAAGACAAATTTTACACGATTGGAAAAAGAAGACAATATGAGAACAGTGTGGCATGTTCCCCCAGACCTAACCAGAATGATTAAACCAAATTAAGTTTGCAAAGAAAGAAATTTCCCACAAATACAGATGGAACTTCATTTTGAATGGAAATAATAAATTAAAAAGGATTAAGTGCAGCAATTTTAGACCTATTGTATCACTCAATTACTTCGTTCCTTCTGTAGCCTTCTTTTTCTTCTTTTAATCAGGTCAGAAAGAATGCAACAAATTTCTATAAAAACTCCTAGTAATACATGGATTATAGACATCAAATTGTTTCACTATTAAAAGCTCATTTAGAGTATTATTAAGACATGATAGAAAGCACCCCAAAAGCAGTTCTATTTGTGAAACATTCCAGTTGCTAACAGTGAATTACCAATAAAGTCAAAAGACAAGCACATGTATTTACTATGTATTTCATCTATACAAAGCAAAAAAGTCATCATGAATCTATGTTGTTTTCTCTGTGCTATATTGCATGACGTTCATTCCATGCTGGAGGAAAAAAAATGAATCAGCCACAGGAAAGACATAAGCAGACAAAACCTGTTGGCTGGTGATGGAAAGATATAGACCCTAGTAAGTTATTATAATATAGAAGGCAAATAATCTGCTTCATGCAACAAAGCTATGTTGATTATCAGTAAAGGAGGATGTACTCCAAGACAAAAATACTGCCTTTACAAGAAGAGTGATGAAAAATTTGTTTGTTTTCCTGTTTCTCCATGGTGATAGGACTACAATGCAGGATGTTTAAAATCTCATCAGTTTATGCTAGATGAAACAACAAAATATTAAAGTGATGTGGCAGCCTTTGCCACTTTTCTTGCAGCTGTGGCATGCAAATTAGAACAAGTACAGAAAGGGTGATTGGGTATTGGAATGGGCTGCCCAGAGGTGGTGGAGTCACCATCCCTGGAGGTGTTTTAAGAAAAGACTGGATGTGGCACGCAGTGCCATGGTCTAGTTGACATGATGGTGCTTGGTCATAGGGTGGACTTGATGATCTCAAAGGTCTTTTCCAGCCTAGTTGATTCTGTGTGATTCTGTGTGAATTTCAAGTTGCTGAATTTCTCTCTATTTGATCATGAGTCAGAGAAATTGTGATCAACCTTGTGAGCTGTAAATCCATCTGCAGTTGGCAATAAATTATGCCAGAGGTGTGTACTGTAGATAATTCCTATAGATAATTCTGACATTTCAAGAGTTTTTACATTTTAAATAGCATTTTCCAAAGGATGCTCCTAAGCTGCATTTGCTTATTAAGAGTTGTCAGTCTTTCAGCTAATTTTTCCTGAATTCGAAAGACTGACAGTAGTGATTTCCTCTTCCTCAAACATTGCTTTAATTTCTCTTTTCAAATAGACTACTGGTATTTTTTTTTTTCTATGATTATTCTTTTGACAAAAATAAAACTGTAGATTTAGGCATCTGTGTTGGAATGTTTAGGGCATGAGTCAACACAGCAAACCAGACAGGACACAGAGCACCATACCTCTAACCAGCATCCCCTTCCCTCTGGCTGGATAACTAAATAAAGATTCAGAAAAAAAGTGGTATTCACCTGGATTTTCAGAACAGTCATAGTATTACTCAGAGACTTCAGATAAGAAAGCAGGGCTATCCAAGCTACAGAAAGAATTTTCTGAGACTGCTTTGCATGGCTTTGTATGCATATGGTAAGGTAGGAAAGAGAAATGTCAATCTCTTCAGAGAAACAGCTAGTTTCCAAAGGGCGAACAGATATGGTACTCACTTCTGTGGATCTTTCATGACTGTCCATCGTTGCATGCTATTCAAACAGTAGATGAAGACAGCATGTGATTTACACTGCCACAAATAAAAGGTAACTAATATATTTGAATACCTCATTGGTGAATAACTCACTAGCACATTAGAAGAAATTTTGCAGATGGTGATTTGCAACCTATTGGAAGGTAATTATTGATTATGTTTTAAGTAGACTGTAAAATCCAAGACACACTTATGAATATACAGGAATAATTTTTAAGTTGTATCAATAGTGCTTCCCCATGATTTTTGCAATTTTTATGACCTCTATTCCTGGACACAGTTCTATTGCTGTTAATGGTACACAGCATTATTTGTCTTTGCCTTGTCTCTGGAGCCGGCAAAGTTACACGATAAAGCAGGTTCCCTTAAGGTGGCAATGGGTAACAGCAGTGGCAGGCCCACTTCTGTAAAGGCAAAAACTTAACATATTCTGAGAAATCTTTCCCTTCATGAAAACTTGATCACTTCTGATCTGTAGGAAACCGAGGGGTTAAAATTTCCACAGACAATGATGGATTTGACCTTAACCCTTGGAGAGTTCGGGCTGATGTGATGACAGGACAGGGATTCCAAACAAAAGAATTACAAACCTATGTTTTCGTAGCTATAAATAAGAAAGTGTATTGAGCAATTTGGTGGAGGGTTTTAAGTACAGTGGTGTGATTTTGTAGTTTAAGTTAAGAATTTAAATGTTATAATAGAAGTATATGGGTGTACATGACTTAGCAGGTAATTGGTAGAAAATTGACGCACTGCAGTAAAAGTGACCAAAGGTGATAGGTTATCAAGTCAAAACAAAGTTTCGTGTTAATGGCTTATTGGACCAGAAAGATATGAATTGCCGTGTAACCCTGAAACTCATGACTATCTTCCATTATGGCAATTTGTTACTAAGCTCCATGGACTCTGAAACTGATACCTTGTTTGTTATTTTAAGTAATAAATCGTGTATAACCGTGATAGTCTCATCTCTTTGATGAAAGGTCCGACCAGAAAGAAGCAGAAACAGAAAAAACATTACAAGTGGGCTCCCAACAAGTAAAACCCTACAAGCTGGACACCCAACAAGTGGTGCCCCAGGAACGGATTCATGGAAGAGAAATCGGACCTGCTCTGGACGACGAAATAAGGAGTTTGAAAGGAAAACTCATCCAGTCCTAATCTGACGCTGAAAGGAAGCTTGAAAGTGCAATTGCTGGTCAAGAGCACAACCGAGGACTGCCAGGTTATATTCACACTGCAAGTGAGGCAGGTGAGGTCTGGGGGACGTGGGAGATGGGTGAAAAATCTCCAAAGAGCAAAGAGATGCTTATACTACCTTAAAGACTTTACTAAGACAGCACTCTAAATCAGTTCCCAAGCAGGAGCTGAAATATTTATTACTCTGGGTTCTTAAGAACTGCCCAGAAGCTGACCTTAGAACTCTTAATTCTACATCTTTTTGGGAGTCCATGGCGATGAGGCTTTTTAACTTTGCAACTCTAAGAGATAAGACCGCGGCTGATTTACTACCTACTTGCTGAGCATTGATTGAACTATTTCATACCCTTGCCACTGATGATCGGCCACAGTGGCNCCTTGGCGCTGATGAACGGCCACAGTCGCCACCTTCGGCCACTTGTAATATTGCACCCGAGGAGGGGAGCAGAGTTCGCCCACAAGAAGGGAGGGTGCAAACCCCGGAAGTTGCGGGAGAAGCAGGAAGGTGGGGGGAAATGTCGTCTTCGGACATGACATCACCAGAAATTACAAATGAGGAAATAACAAACCAGGAAATGACAGAGAA
>VZTD01005508.1:5639281-5652606 GCA_013397725.1 Rhagologus leucostigma | reverse complement strand
GGAGCCGGGGCCGCTCCCCCATCAGGGTGGGCCCTTTGCCGTGCGGCCCGCGCTCACCCTCGGCATGTCCCCGTCGCAGTGGGCTCGGTGCTGTCCAGCTATGGCTGGTACATCCTCCTGGCCGCCGTCGCCGTGTATGTCCTCGTGCAGAAGGTGTCCCGCAGCCTGGCGGCGCGGCCGAGCGGCCGGCCCGGAGCAGCTGAGGCGGCGGAGGGGGAGTACAGAAAGCCCTGCGCCCTCTGCAGAGCCGCTGTTTGTGCTCCTCTGGGTTCCCGCTGGCGCTCCGCGGGCCTGGCGGGATGGCTGAGAGCCGCTCGGATCCGCACAGGGGTCTGGAGGTGGTAACAGCCCAAAAGAGATCCGGTTCTGAGGGGTTTTAATGGAGAGTGATGCTCGGGATACCTGTTCAGCCCTCAGATCCTGAGACTGAAGAGATCACCGGGAAAGGTTGGGCCAAGGTAAGTGTTTTTAAAAGGTTCTGGAAGAAGAGCTGTGTCCCAAAGTAACATGTTTGGGAATGAAGGAGCGGGACATCACAGAACAAGGGAATAGCTGCTCTTTGGTGGTGCAGGAGCTGAGGGGATGGAGGCCAAAAGCACTTGTGGTCAGTTACCAAATAACTTTCAGACTTATCAAACAAAACCAAAATGCCCAAATCTAAATCCTGGGGAAAATACTTCTATAAATGTTCATTTTTTATTAATATTCACCATCTTCTTCCAGTTACTCTTTCCCAGTTCCTGCTCTGGTAGGACTGTGTACATTTGGGGTGTGACAGTCTGTGTTATCTTTGGGAGTGTGGCACAGGTTGTAAATCGCACACAGTCACGATCCTGCTGAAAAGCACAGGCTGTGCTTGCGGATCTGCCAAATCTATGAGTGCTTGGCACTGATCCCTTGGGCACATTGGCATGACAGGATGTGGGGCCCCAGAAAAATCTCTTTTGCATGCTCTTATCCTTCTGCTGTTCTTTTGTGATGATAATTAAATGGCAATTTAATTGCACAAACTGCCTGTAAAATGAAGTTACTGAAAGTACTGACATTTCTTTTTCATCTTCGTCACTGGATGGTAGCAAACAAATAAGGAGGTAAACAAATGTGGAGATGCTTCAGCTTCTGGAAGGAAACAGAGCAACATTTGCTTTTTTTGGGGGTATAATTTTTCCTTTGGCCTTCAAAGGCCACTCATGAAGAGCAGTGGTGACTCAGTGTGGATTTTCTGAGACTTGCAGGTGTCTCTTGAGATGTGTGTCATGTTTGTAAGCGATTTCTCTGCTGATGGAGGGTGTGAAATCCACTGCTGCACTGACACCAGCAGGACCCATTGCCAGAAGGAGTAGGAGTGAATGTGGGCTGCTTGCCTCATCCTTCTGCGTGAAAGAAGTTCTCTGGGTAAAAATGGTCCCTGCGAAGCCTGGGTGGTATTTCTGAATTTATTTGTATCAAATAACTCCTTCAGAAATAGAAGGAAGTGTCCTTGAAGTGTGAGGTTTAAATTTTATGGTTAGTTACACTTGTGTCTTTATTAAACTCCTGTTAAAGTAATTGCTTCAAAAATATTAAAACATGATGAAGTTTATTTCAGCATATAAATTACTATAAAAGATTAGCTGGAAACTGAACTTGAGATGTGATTTTCTGCAAAACAGCTGTAGGGAGAGATGTGAGCCTTTCCTTATTGCAGCTCTTTGAGGAGACCATCTAGAATTTACTTTGAGTAGCTTTGCAAACTCTTTCCTGATTTCCTAGAACCTGATGTGGTGGTAAGAAGGCAGGAAGCGTTGGCAGCAGCTCGCCTCAGGATGCAAGAGGAGTTGAATGCACAAGCAGAAAGATACAAAGAAAAGCAAAGACAGGTAATCATTTCTTTCTTTAACTCATAAATTTGTCATCAAACACTTTGCTGCTGTAAAAGAGAGCAGCAGATTGTAACTGTGTGCCAGGGTCACTGTGGGCCTGGTGTTGATTTTTTCCCAGGTAAATCTCTACCTGCAGGAGCTTAGTTGTGTGTGCAGTGAACGGCTGGAGGGGTTTTGCTGGCATTTAAATTAACTGTACCAGTGCATATATGTGTTTTCTGCTCTGAATGGCAAATAAAAGCATTAGAAATATATCTTAGCATTGCTGCAATTTAAGGGTCTGAATTACAGCTTGAGATAACAAGGAATAGCAAATTGCTGTGAGAGGCAGTGCAGAAAATGGGTGTCATCAGCGTAGCAATAACACTGATCATCATCCCACCTCTTCTTCTGGTTTTGCTTTGGCGGTCAGACACTCAGACCTCAGTTTATAGCTGATGCTTCAAGTAATATTGGCAGTTAAAAACAAAGCAGAAGTCTTTTCTTCTGTAGAACCCCATGTTGTGCTTTAAATTACTGTCATACACAATGTTCTTTACTTAGTACTTTTTATAGACTCAGGGTTTAAACTTGCCACTTGGTTCTGTTTTACTTTAAAAATGTTTTAAAGCATCAAGTGGCCAAGAGAAGCTGCAGACTCAGTCTGTACTTCCTGAGGAGGGGAAGAGATGTGGGTGTAGAAAAAGAGTAAATTCTTCTATAATCTCAGAGATACTGCATCAGATAAAGATAGATTGATGAGTCTTCTGTAGCTGTTCCTGGGGATTCTGTTAGTTCTGAAATCTTAGTTTTAAGATCAAGTCTATATCCTGGATTTGTTCTGTAGCTCGAAGAAGAGAAGCGAAGGCAGAAGATCGCGATGTGGGAGAGTATGCAAGAAGGAAAAAGCTACAAAGGAAACCTGAAACTGAATCAGGTAACAACCCTGTTAATCAGGTCACAGTTGTGTTCATGTGATTAAGAGAGCTGAAATTCATACTTAATAACTTTTTTGCTTTTCTGAACAGCAAGAAGTAGAATCTGGTGCCTCTGCCTCAGCAGTCCCAAAATCTAAACCAAACAAAAAGCCCTTGAGAGGAGGTGGTAAGTATGGAATCCTTCAGACACCCTGAGCTTGGAACAGGTTATTTATCCAGCTGTATCTGTAGTCTCTGTACATACTTTTTGTCTTTTTCAAGGAGGAAACAAAATGTTCCTTACAAATGAGCTCTTTATCTCTGATCAGCTGGTCTGCTCTGCCCTTTGTGCAAAAGCTGGCAGGAAGTTTTGGGAGTGCTTTTCCATGGGAAAAAGAATGTGTCAGGTTTTTTGTGACTGTGCTTTGGCATAATTTACTGAGATTTTTGTCACTCAAAATTACAGATTCTTAAAATATTTCTGGGATCTGTCCCCCATTATTGTATAAATTCAATAATTTAATATCTGGTCCATCTTTAAACCACCTGTAGTACTGACTAAATGCAGGAAGAGGGTATTTTAATTTGTATTATGTAGATTCAGAAGATAAAAGACATCATTATGTAAAATGTGACCTTATTTATCATACACCACAATGCTGACCTATTGAATATAAAAGTCCTGTAGATGTATAAACTCTTATCAACTCTCACAAAGCACCACAAGGTCTCACCATTAAACTCACTGTCACCTGCTGGAATCATCTTGACGGATGAAGTGCTTTCTATGGCCTCACATTGCTCACGTCAGGCTCACTGCCACCTCTTAGCCCTGCAGCCCGTCTGCAGCTCCTCTCTTCTCAGGCCAACAGCCCTTGCCATACCTGCAAGTGCTAATTCGGTTATATTTTAATGACAATTTTCTGTAGTGGAGTGGGTCATCTAGACAGCTTCAATCATATGAGACTGAAAGGGGGATGCACTTAGGGTGTGGTGCTGAGTGAGTCACTTGATTAAATGTATGAAGCCTGTGGATTCTTGATTAAACATATTAAACCTCAGTAACAGTGCAATGCTGGAATTCTGCTTTGAGTATTTTTCCTGACATTTGAACAAATCAAGCAATTGATTTATCTTAGGTTGTTTAATATGAGGGCAGTGTGATGTCTGATGCTGTCAGGTATCTTTGAAAGCTCTGTCATGGGATATTTACCTCCCCAGGGGATGAGAAATGCAGGGGTCAGCTGTGCTGAGAACCAGCATCAGGGCAGCTGGGTTGGGGCACCTTTCCAGCTGCTACCTGTCCTAGTTTAATCCTTAGCAAAGTCTTTGTTTAAGTAACCAATTAGAGAATTAGAGGTCTTGGATCTTTTCATGAGGTAGATCAGCATGAAGTGAAAGAACCATCTGTGCTGCTCAGCTGCTCAATTAAGCTAGAAAGCAAAACTTGGCTGGTATGAGAAAAACAAATTTCAAAGATGAAGGTGATGCTACAAGTTTCAGTGGAACAGGTTGCTTTGAAGCCCCCCTGGTTAGCAGTGCTGCTAGGATTTGGGTTCTTTGCTTTGTGCAGAACAAATCGAAGATGTTTGCCAAGTTGTAACTTTCTGAGTGTGTTCTGCTGACATGAAGTTTCCCATGGTTACAGCATTAGGATGTTCAACTAAAGTGTATTTGCCTTACTGCCTATGCTTGCCTTTTCAAATACTCTAAAAAAATACTTTGCAGTATTAATGACTGGATTTACCTTTTGACCTTCAGACTATTCCTTTCAGGACTGGAATAAGAGATTATTTTAAGTCCCTGACTGTAAGGGCTCTTGCAGAACAGATACACTCTTACGGAGGTTACTGTAAGAGCTGCTGTTGCTGCTCTGTTGATCCTGCAGAGCAGCACTGCAGCTTTAGTGCAGGCTTAGAAAAATTAAATGGTAATTCATTTCAATTTCATTTAATCCAAATTGATCAAATTAAAACACAAGCGTTTTGCAATGGCTTTTACTGTTAGCACTAGAAAAATAAACCCTCTCAAGTCTGGATATTTTCTCTTGCTTTCATTTTCCCTAAAATTCTGCCTGTGTAAAGTATGAACAAGGTGTAAATAATTGTGAGATCTATTTCTGGTGTTCCTTGTGCGTTGGTGAAGGGCTGTGGAGGATGAATATTAATACAGTGGATTTCTCCTCTGTGTTCCAGGCTATAACCCACTGTCTGGAGAAGGAGGTGGGATGTGCTCCTGGAGACCCGGCCGGCGAGGCCCGTCAGCAGGTGGATGAGGCTAACCTCCCTAGTGTCCCCTGGCACTAGCAGGCTTGATCTGACCCCTTGTCTAACTGCCTGCAGCTGGCCTGTCACAGGGACTCCTTTGGGGCTGGTTTAGTGCACTTGTTAACTTAAAACAGTTTTTTGTTTGTTTGATTTACACTGATTCCAAATTGTAACCCATTGGCTTATCCTACACCAGAAAAATACCTGATCCTGTTAGAGAGGGTGAAGAGAGAAGCAATTTTGGTATAATCAGTTAATTTTCACTCTTCTCTAGAGAGGGAGTGTAGTCTCCAACCAAGGCGAATCACCTGGCGTTGTGAGATCTGGGCTCTCTGGCAAATTTAGTTATCTGTGCTCACTTTACCTCTTTAAGATGTGGATATTTACCATCCTCAGACTTGTTACCAGATTGACTGTGTTTGGCTGGAAGGTAACTTCAAGAGGAAGGTTATTATCATTGGCAGACACCTTGAATTTAGGCAGAAGGACTTCCAGAAAAAGCACTATGACAAACGCCATGGATTTGCACCGAAGGCCGGTTATTGCAGATGAGTCTCTGTGACAAGCCAGCTTGAATGATGTTTTCCTTATAAATGGTAAACAAACCAGTGAGGATTACTGATGCTAGACAGCAAACAGGGGGGTTCTTGCTATTAATTTTTTTCTTCCTTTTTTTATTTTTAATTTCAACTGCTTTGTAAAAACAAGACACTATTAATATTAAATATAATTGCAAACAAGTCGCAAATTACAAGATTTACAATCTTGTGGTTTTCTACAGCACCTTTTTATAGAAGACATTTGTTCTAGTGCAATAAATGTGTATAAAGGAAGGTGGGAAATGAAGTGACCCTGCTGCAGCTTGTGCAGCACCAAAGCTGAGGCTGGTGTGTGCTGAGAGCTCTGGCCAGTGAAAGTGTCACACTGGCAAGTAAGGGGCTGCAAGGAGTAAGTGTGTGGTCTTCATCCTTCTGGTGTGTATCCAGCACTGAGGACAGAAAACAGAACTGGTCATCATAACCAAACTTTCCAAGCATCCCATCTCCTTGATTTTTCTCTCTGAAATGCAACAGACAAAAAAAATCCAGGTTGTCTTTGCAAAAGAGTGAAACAATTCCTGTCTGCATAGGACAAGTGTCCCTGTGTGCAGTTGCTGTTACTGAGCTGGTCTGTGGGCATTGGAGTATGGAGCAGTGGTTCCTTAGAGCTTAGGGCTGCTTGAGCACTTGTTTCTGAGTATTTACCCTTGGAATACTTGTGCTCATCAATAGATACGAGTGCCAACTTTGAATGCACTGTTTATATGCATATAGATATTTCTCTTGACTAGAAATGCAACGGGAGCATGTTACTCTAGTGAGTTTTAAAGTTGGTAATGAAATCGAAAGGCCAAGAATCTTTTGTTTTAGACACAACAAAGTGGTCAAGTGTGTGTAGAAGGTGAAGTGAGGCTGTTGATGTTCTTATGGAAATTAATTTTCATTCCCTGGCTTCTGTCCATTTTGGTATGTAAACCTAAATTTCCATTGTAACAGAGGCCAGTGTATGTAACTTCAGGTTTTAATCTCTGACAACAGAAAAAAAATAGAGGTGGGGAAAGGATATTTTCAAAATCTGAAGAGTCTTCCTCAGGAAAGAGGACTAAGTTGGAATGCCTTAGGGAACATCTTCCCCCTAGTGTTGGGGAAACAGGCAACAGACTGAGGTATTGTCTTCAGAAAAACAAGTGGGGGAGGTTGTCTTAAAGAAGCAGAAATCCTTTTGTTGATAAAATGGTCAGGGATGGGTTTATTTAATTCGGTAAAAACACTTGCAAAATAAATAAGCAGGTCTTAACTGAGCATATGCTAATCTTTGTGTCTCAAGACTTGCTTCTGGCTAGGACTAGGGATATGGCTTTTTGCCCAATTCTAAGGTTTAATAAGACATACCCAGTGAAAATGGAATGATCTATGTATTTCTGGAAGCTTTAACCTTATTTCTCCATTTTAATTTTTTTTCTTTATTTTAATCCTCAAGTTCCTGAATTTTTCTTGGTCAGACACTTCTAAGCTATTGAACAGGTTGGGAGGATGAACCTCAGTTCATAAAACTTTTCTTTTGGCTCACAACCTGCACGAGATGGAAGGGTTTTTCCTCTGACTTCAAATGGAAAGCTCTCCCCTGACCACAAGCATTATGGAAAGATGGTTGCTTGCTGCTTCATAGCTCAAGAGTGAAGCATGCAGAAAGCATTAGGTGAAAGTGAACTATTTAATGAATCCATTGTTCCTGGTTTGGTATGAATTCCCAAGAACTTGAATTATGAAAGATCATATTAAAAAGCCTTCAGGAGATATTTTTTCCCCCCCCACTAGAGCAGTTATGCAAGAAGCCTCTTGCTTTACTCATGCAGATGTTCTGGAAATACTTCTATCTGGAAGAAGCTGGGTAATAAACTATTTAACTGCTGTAAAATGGTGTTTAACCACTGAAGAATAATCTGGTTTGGGTATTGAAAAATCCAAAAATCAAGCAAGCACTCAGAAGCACAAAAAATTCCTGAAAATGTTAGTTGCTTGAGAAGTGCAGCTAAGTGTCTTTTGTTGCTTTTAGATGATTTATATGCTGGAGGAGCAGGGTTTTTTGTTTTCTTTAAATTACAGATGAGATCTGTTTTGTGCATAGTTCTCTTAACTATTCATCAGGAGATATGGAGCACTGGAGTTAAAACTGAACAAAACAACCCATGTTGTCAGACTCATAAAAATTATTTGGCTTTATTTATGCCTTTCAAAAACATTGTGAAATGAGGGAAAGATTTTAAGAGTGATATTGCATACTTGGGCATTAAAAAAATTAGTTTCTTATGCTGGAAATTTTTAATAACAAACAGAAGAGGGAGTTGGGGGAGTGAGGTCAATGGGGGAGTCTGTCAGCAGAGTTGTTCCCAGGTGTTCCAGAGTTATCTGTGTCTCAATCAAAGATCATGTGAATAAAATTATAAGTGCACCTCTATCTGCAAGGAACTGCTGTCCTTGCAAAATCTGAGTGCAGGTGTGAAATGCCAGTACTAACAAATCTCATCACCTGTGTTTTTTGCAGTTCTGTACTATTTTGACTCAAAACTCAAGGAGCTGTGCTGTTCTGCAGTGGCTCTGTGCTCAGACTCTGCTGATACTCAGCTCNGGGTGGGTGGGTTGTGTCTTACTCCCCTCCCTAGAAGATGACTTTGCATTCCAGAGCTCTGTGAAGGGGAATGGCATCCAGCGTCACAGTCTCCTGGACATTTTACCAGCAGCCCTGTTGTTAGTGGCTGCATTTAAACCCCTCTAATGCTGTTCTTTCTGCCTCCTGGGTCCTTGCAAGCTTGGCTGCACATCAGCACACATATTTGCATCAGATCCACCTTCTGGAGCAATTTTGCCACCTTTTCAGGGATCAGTTTAGCCACGGGAAGAGCTTGGTGTGTTTCTGTCTGTGCTATAGCTGAACAGTGAAACGATGTAATTTCCAGCTGTAAAAAAAAGCTGGTCTAGACTTGGATGGGCTGAAGCCTTGGGTTTTTCTTTTTTTTCTCTCCCTCTTTTGTGGAATGAAAGCTTGGCTTTTGGAACAGCTCTGCAACCGCAAAGGAAAAGCATACGGCTGCTGGCTGGGTGGTGTCCTGGCCGGGCTGCACCATTGTAGCTGATTTTGTGAGAGCTTCCAAGCCAGCTGTTCCATGCCTGACACACACCCTGCCCATATTCCCAGCTCCAGAGCCAGCCACTTAAAAAACTTCCGTTGTTTTTTTATGAGAAACCGATGTCTTCAATGGAATAGGTCCCCTCAGCTCAGCTTTAGTGGGGAAACACACATTTTTTGCTGCAGGTTTCTGTGGCAAGGCACTGGCAGGGAGGCAGGTGCTGTTCTTGTGTATTTATTGCTGTGATTTTGTTTTGAAGTGCACACCTGCTAAAAAGCACTTTCAGCACAGAGCAAGATTTCCACTTGTAAATTTACAATTTCACCGCTCCCTCTTTGTCTATCATAGATTCTTTCTGTGTAGTGGTTACCAAGCTGAGCATCCGAGCTGGTTCTGTGGGTAACAGTCATGGAGGGAGGCAGGGAAAAGAACCTAGAAAATTTTATGTAAAGAGAATGGAAGGGAAATGGATACTCTGAAATACCTGGCATTTAAGTCTAGTTCTAGTACTCTGCATTAAAATGGGCAGTTACTGTTAGGTTGGCCTAAAAGATGCACTTTGATAAAAACCAAACCCAGGTGGTGAAGCTTTACTTTATCACGTACTGGAGGGGGCAACACTCCCTGTGAATTCCATTTCCTGGGTAATGTAATTATCACTTTTTTAGCTCTTCTGCTTTTTAGGCTATGACATCTTGATGCTTGCTTTTTAAATACACGTTCTGGGCTTTTCCAGGGCTTTGTTGACTCAGGTCTGGCGGCACCACGTTAAAAATGCATCATTCCCCTCCGCGGTGCAAAGCTGGAGTGCTTTGTTACACCCCGCAGTGCTGCTCCTGTCACCTGGCCGATGAGACCTGGAGGGTGAGGAGCAGGAGGGTTTTCCATGGCATTCCCACCTCTCCCGAGCCCTGAATGCGGCTCCTGGCTGGGAAGGCGAGGCCGCTGCACTGCGGGGCCGGGCCGGGCGATGGCAATGTCGGGCTGGCTTTCGAAGAGAGCTAGCGGGGATAGTTCTTCAGTCCCGCGAACGGCCGCTTCTGAGTCATTCAGCTGAGGAAAGGTTGGGACTGGGCCGTGGCAGGACCAGAACAGGATGGGGAGGGGAAAAAAAAGTGGGTGCTGGAGCTGAGAAAGGAGTTTCTGCATCATTTGGGAAAATGCAGCGGTGCTGGAAATACTGTGACAGAGACAAATGCTACTGGTTGCCCAGTGAGATTTTTTCCACCATGAGTCTGTTACATTGAATATATGGAGTATGCCCATTTTCCAGTGCCTGGGCAGTTTCTAAAGTATAAGTTTGAGTACTGGAACATTCATAATTAAAAGTTTCTGGAGCATTTGGGAGTAGTTCACTTCTGTAACTATTATTTTAAAGAATATATGTTGTAGAAGATATATCCTGCAAGTATTGGAGTGGGCTCATTGGAGATCAAAATCAGTAGGAAAAAGAAGTGGTTATAATGCAAGACGGTCCCTCTTTCCTCTCCAGGGCAAAGTCTCCTATGTGGAAGAAACTTTTTTCATTTAGTATTCAGGTTCTTTATTCCAAAAGGATGACATTTATTGTGTATGCACACACACACAGGCTCAGCTCAAGGACTTGGCTTTTTCATTGTTTAAAAATAGGATTACTGTTTTGTTAATCTGATTATGGACCTAAACCATGTGGGCCTGTCAAGCGGGCTCTCACCGGCTGGGCCGGGTGCTAATCTCACTGGAGGGAGTGGGATGGGAGCGTGGAGATGAGCACACACGATGTGCGTCCTCTGCAGATTTTGGAGAGCCCTTGGAATACTTCCTTCAGCCATCCCACAAGGAATTGAAAACATGCTGCATAAAAATGTGTTTATGGTTGTAGACTGCGTTATAGAAGAAAAATATCACGTCTTTGAATATATAGGAACCATGATATATAGTGACAGCTATTGAGACCAAGAACTGTATTAATAGGGAATGGCACTCAAATATGATTATGCAGTATGACCTTTCCCTGCCATCCAGATTAAAAATACACTCTAGGCAGGTAACAGCATTATAATTCCACTGGAAGAACTAAGCCATGCTTTTCAAGTTTTCCCTAAATCTCTTTTTTCCTTTTTTTCCAGCAGCTGCTCTATGCAAGAACAGGGGAGGGGGCAGAAGCAGTAAAAGGGGCATGTGCCTGCCTGGCACTTTGGATAAATGACATAAAGGGAGGCACTTGGATGTGCTGTGGGAGTTGTGTGAGCATTGCAGCATTCCCACGTGCCACCCCCTCTTCACAGCTGGACATCTCAGCCTTACAGCCTGGGCTGTGATCTCGTGTGGTGGCAGCAGTGTGAAGTCTGACCATGCCTCCTCTCCAGGTCAAATGGCACCAGGCACCAGGAAAGCTCCCCTTCCTTCTCCTGCCCCTTCCCCAAGTGCTTTCTGCTCGCCCCCTCCATAATTGCTCTGGAGGTGCAGCGAGGTGGGAACATGCCCAGGAGAGCTCTGGGCTGAGGAGATCTAACAGGGGAATGTGCTGCTCTGCTTCATCATTTCCATGTGTGCTGAAGTCACACAGAGTTCTCAGTTCTGATGACTAACTTCTTTTCTTTGTGGGAAGAAGCCAACTGACAGCTCCTCAGCCACAGCCCCAACCTTTCTCTTTTTTATTGCCTTTTAACCACGCTAGCTGTGCCTTTCCTGTAATTCATGGGCCACAGTGGCTTTCTCTTGAATCAGGAGATTTTTACAGCTGATTTGGAGCAGGCAGAGAGTAATCCCATTCCTGCTCATGGACTTGCCACATGTCCCTCTCTTGGAAAGGAGTGGCCTTGGGTTTTTTTGTAGCTTGAACGTGTCTTGGTGTCCTGTATTTCAGGACCTGATAATCAGGCTTGGGGGGAGAGGTGAGAAGCAGAGTTTAATGAAGAAGATTTTGAAAGTGCAATAAAAGATGCACGTGTGCAGAGTGGCACAGGCTGAGCATAACCCCAGACTTCATGGAAAGGGATGAGTGCACCAGTAGTTAGAAATAATTGTGAAGCATTGCAAAGCCTGAGAAATAGAAAGGAATTAGAGTGGTGGGTGAGGAGGGGATGGAAAGGACAGTCCAGCTGGCCTTTGCCAAGGAATAGTGCTCCTGGCCTTCCTGGCTTTACCTGCCTTGTGTGTATTCCAGTTTGGACTGTTCTTCCTTTCTCTTTCACCATTTAGTTCTTCTCTTCCTCTTCACACAAACACATCTCACTCAATACATCTGTGTTCTGCCCATGGGCGACTGAAAGGAGGCCTCCTGCTCTTCTTTCCTGTTCACTGTTTGTATTTGTTATCTAGTTTCTATTTGTATTCAATTTTATTGTTGTTTAATACCATAAATCGTGGTGGCACTTTCCTTGTGTTATTTGTGCTCCTGACATCAAGAGTTCATCTGTGCTGATCTCGGTATGAGGATTGCACTATCACAAGAGCAATAAACCCCCCACAAAAGCATTTTTTCAAGACATACCATTGAGCTCATTAGATAAGCAGATCGTGTCATTACCTGCTCAGTCCCAGAAGCGAGACAGTTACTTGTGATCATAAAAAATCTGTCACGGATGTCTCTCTTTGGCCTGTTATTGAAGAGTATTAATGTGGTGCGACATCCTCTTTTGCAATGGTTCTTGCTCAAGAGGTTGCTGCTGTTACACCGAGACTTTCTCCTTCCCAGCTCGTTGTGGATGACATCATGATATAAATAAAATTTAAAATGGAAAAGACTGGCAACTGGAAATGCCGAAGTGAGCAGGAAATGGAAGAAACCACAGTGATAAGCAGGAGGTCAGTGGGTTGTACTTGATAAGTTTCTTCTGTTGAGACTGGGTTTTCTTCCTGTGAAATGTAAGGGGTTTGTGGCTGCAGCATTTGAAGCTGAAGCGCTCTGTAGATGAAATGCACGTGGAGAGTCAGTGTGGACAAAGGAAAAAGAAATCTTCACCCAGTACAGAAAAAGTCTTCACTCTGTTGAATAGTCACTATAGCCTGCAGATGGAAACAGACTGACCTATTTCTGGTTGGTTTAATTAGCAAGGTGGGAAAAAACAGTGTCTGTGCCTTTGCTCCCTGGCACCACAGCTTGTGCTGCACAAATGCATCAGCGCCAGGCAAACAGGGCTGGAACGCTGCTCCTCACTGCTTGGATCCCCTCGGTCTCTGTGTGTGCCGGGGGGAGAGCTGGAGCTTGGGCAGCAGGAACCCGACCTGGTGCCTATCCTGGATCTGTGTCCCACTGTCTTCCCATCCTAGTCTGAAGGGCTGAGGTCCCAGTTCTGGCCCCTGAGCCAGGGTTTTGCCCTGGAGTCTTGGCGCAGGGTGCTGGGATGCCTGTCCTGGAGTTATGTCCAGGGTCTCAGTCTCTATCCCCAGAGCTGAGTGTCCATATTCTCTTGGCCTCCTGATTTGGGCAGCTGGGTTGAGGTTCTGGTGTCCCAGTTCCGAGGTCCCAGTGTGGGATGCTGGGCCAGGTTCCCTGTCCCCTACGTGGGATGCTTGGTTAAGGTGCTGGTCCCTGTCATAGAACCACCGACCGGTTTAGGTTGAAGAGCCCTTAACACTCATCTCATTCCAACTCCTGCCATGGGCCGGGACACCTTCCCACAGATCAGGCTGCTCCAAGCCCCAACCT